>JAVYIG010006159.1:0-123285 GCA_035222895.1 Strongylocentrotus droebachiensis
ACTCCGATAGAAGCCAGTTTGAAAGCAGTATAAGCGTGAACACATACCACACAAAAATGACACCAAATGATTTTGGATAAAACACTCTTTCATAAGATATATAATAATTTACTGTCATAAATACAAAATTAATAATCAGCAGTTTTCTAGGTGTAAACCCTGAAGAAAATAGTAAACTTTAACATTTTGTATCTTGTATAATTATTTTGATGGTTTCTATTCTGCCAACTACACTACAGACTAACTGCATATTTCCTCATTTTTCTATTCATTAATGAAGAGGCAGTGAAGATTGTGTCAACTGTGTGTGGGTGTGTTTGTGTGTGTGTTAGTTCTCTCTCTCTCTCTCTCTCCCTCTCTCTCTCTCCACCTCTCTCTCTCCCCTCTCTCTCTCTCTCCACCTCTCTCTTGTTTTCTTGTATCCCTTTCCTTTTCTCTTTTTCAAGCCCTGTCCATCAGCCGAACAGTTTTCACACTAATGTACCTCACTCACAACAAAATGAGACACATGCACGAAAAGATAATGGCAACAAAAATCATCAGTTTTTTTCTTCATTTACTGGGAAAGTACAGATCTCTCTCTCTCAAATTCATTTTCAAGCCTTTCCCCTTTTCTGTTCTATCCCGATCTTTGCTTATCTACCTTGGCAGATCTCACAACAGTGTTCCTCACTCTCAACAAGGGCTGTAAAAAGACAAAAACATTTTTTTTTCTCCCCTTCCATTTAGTGGGAACGTGCAGATCTGGGCTCTCTCTCTCTCTCTCTCTCATATTTTCACCTTTCCTTTCCTCTCCCCCCCCCCCCCCACATATCAAGCCTCTGCCCACTTCTTTTTCTATCTCTTTATCCTCTCTTTTCCACAGACACAAAAAGACAACGACAACAAAATTCAGAGTTTTTCTTCTTAACTGACTAGGAATTTGCACAGATCTCTCCCCCTCCCCCAATCTCTCCCACTCTCCGTTTCGTTTCCTCTTCCTTATTCCGCCTTTAAACTCTCTCTGTTCTCTCTCAATCTCTGCCATCTTCCCATGGACACAAAAAGACAACAAAAATAACAAATTGTGTAAGTTTTTTTTTCTCATTTACTGGGAACGTGCAGACAGATAACCCTTCTCCTTAGAATAAACGCACATGATTTTTTTTTTCTTCTTCAAACGGCTGTATCACACGCTTTCCTGTTTACAATAATTTGTTTACTTTCAATTGTATCTCAAGAATGAAACACCTCTATACATCCACATCAGGAAACAAACAAAAAAAGAGAGAAAAACAATGTATGAAATACCTCCCTCTTTGTAGGAAGAACTCAAAATATCACAACCAATTTTTTTTTTGTAATGTTGAATAAGTGGAATTTACATCATACTCCAAGTTCACCAAATGCAGACATAAATACGCACCAGTGTTCTAAGAGCTGTCATAAATACACCAGTCTCACATTGTGCACTTGTACTGCAGTGTTTGTTTGTTTAATATATAGTTCCTATGGAGCTGTCTACTATTAAATTTCAGCTAGTCAAGCGAGTCTTATTGATGTACATTAACACAGCTACCGAATCTATTTTTCTTATGTGCAGTAAACATTGCCTAGTCTATTAATTATCATCTGCACTGCAATAACATTTGAACTATATATATATTTACCATTATCACAGAAAAAAAAGGATGAATTACCCAGTGTTTTTGAAGAAACAATCACATCGCAATATATATCATACTTTTCTGCTTTTTAACTTGGAAAGTAAATCAACATTTTTATTTCATTCTTATATCGTCACACCGATAAATAACTACAGAAAAACACTCTATAATATAGCAACTAGATATTGTGATTAATCAAATTTTTCATTGAAGTTAGATAATTTTCAAATTTATATGCAATCCATTATGCCATGATTATTTTTTGGCGAAAGAAAGAAATTCAAAATATGCCTTATCAGAATTCCTATCCATTTTTTGCACTTAGAATATTATTATATCACATGGTAAAATGTCTTGGGGGTATACACAGGAGTAGACCATACAAGTACTGCAAAAAATATGTCGACAGACTTTATATGGGATTACATAATCGCTATGATAGCATCAGCATGCACTAAAATCAGAATAAACACCTCAAATAACAAAGAATGTGACAGTTTAAATTCATTAATTATGTTAATCAATTGACGATATTCATATTCGCCATAGTAAAGCCATTTACAGCATTCATATCCTTTTTTCGAAACAGATTTCATTGAAATTTCACACAAAATCACAGATTTATCTACGAACATTACACTGAACCACAGGCAAGAGTCTACTATTATACCAATCTAGTTTCCAGAAATCCTCTTTACGAGTGAATATTGAAATCACAAATAAGCAAATATGCAATTATTATACACCCAGATATAATCTATTTCATTCGGAAATGTCATGGTATTGATTGGTTAGTTGAAGCTAAAACCCGAGGCAAGTTAACCATTACAAATCATCCCAGAGAAAAAAGAACGAAATGATTGCTTCCCATGTTGGCATGAAGTAACACCAACGAAAGGAGTGAATCTGCAGAAAGTCATAAATCCATAATCTCTATCAAATAAAGCGAGCTAAATTTATTTTTCACAATCAATGTTTATACAGACAAAACACAAAGATCCTCTACAGAACGATGCCATCAGCATGCGTGATAAGATCCCATATACCAAATCCATCTACATTCCAAAGAAACATTTCATAATTTTTCAGGTTTAATATCATTATTCAACATCTATATTTCACTCCTTACACGAACACCATGCTGTATTATTTTCTCTTCCCCAACTTTTTTAGAAGTTCACCGTATAGCGTGATATAAGAAAACACAATTAGCAGTTTACTCCTCCCAAATATCTGCTAATTCTCAAATTGCATCTGTCGAGCATGAGAAACGACTTTCTAAGAACACAGGAATCTACGTCATGACACAGCCACGCACACACAAACAATCACTTTTGTCTATTATTAAACATGTACAATAATTACAAGATAATCAAGAGTCCAGTCAAAGATTGAATATCCAGGCAGTCTGCTCTGGGTCAAAGGTCAAAGTTCACGCAAGTTTTGTGACCTCGTCTTTGCACTAGCCCTACATTACAAGTACCTACATATAGCATTTGCTTGAAACTGCCTTCTCCATTTTACAGAGCAGGAATTATGACTAACAATACAGAATGATCCATTGTCAAATCTTTACGTATCAAACAGAGTAGACATGTCATGAATGGATATACAATGATTGTATTCAAATTTTTTTACAATAAGAAAGCAAGTTACTATTTGTTAAATTCTATGATACGTTTCCGAAGAATGCTCCCTTATATTCTCACATTCAGAGAAATAGCAAATATTTGAACTGCATCAACACAGGTTTATCCAATCCTAGTAATTTAATTTTCTTGTCATAAAACAACATTCTGCTGATGAATACAATGTATAAATGAATAATGTAAAACGATGCTATGATCTTTTTATTTTTTTTTCTCTAAAGTTTGATCCTCTCAAAGTTCTACAAGGATATGAAATGATTTGAACAACCACGACACACAAAAACAGAAAGAGAACAATCTAAATTTCAGATTCGTCTCCTTCCACGGTTTCTTCCGAAACGACGACCGTCGTCATACCCTCACCCTCTATCGACTGGTCGTTGAGAAGTCCGTCTACGATCTGCTGGAGGTCCTCCCGTAGTTCACTGTTGTCCTTGACGACACCGTCCTCCTCGATGTTGGTCTCGACCTCCTCTTGCTGATCCACTTCCTCTCCGTCTCTCATGAAGGTCTTGCGCGTGACCTTCTTGTGGACTGTGATCCTGCAGGTGAGGTGGGCCAGAGGTGGAGAGTCAAAAAATAGTTAGAGTCTACCATTCGTCTAGATATATAACTTGTGTTTATTCAAAATCTTGAGAAAACCTGGAAAGTCATGAAGATCGATGGAAAAACTCCCAAAATATTTAAAGGCATTGTTTATCAATGTTTCCAGTTTTACAAGTCTGAGATGCATGGCCCTACGTGTTGTCTGTGATATGGCGTAATATTGAAGCCATTCAAAATGATCATGAAGTGCCTACAAAAATTAAAAAATCTTTGAGTCACCGGTTTTATCATACTCATTTTCCCAAATAGACTATAGTGTTATAAAAACCATTGGGAAAACAGTTTTTTAAATTTCGAATTTCAATCATAAATATCTTGATAATCAGACAGGCGATCGGCTCGTAAGAGTCATGGGATTTCTGACTGACCTAAAGGTTTATGATTATGATTGCAGCATGATCTAAGTCCAGAATCCCTTAAAATATCCTGAGACATCATGGAAAATTCTGAAGATTTGACTTACCTCCTGACATCGTCATCATCGCCAAAGGCTCCCTCGGGATACTGCGAAGGGTCAATCTCGACAGGGATCATCTGGACAGTGCGCTTCTTGATCCTTCGCTTGATGACCTTGCGGATGGTGCCGTCGTCCAGGGTTTCCTCGTACTCCTCGATCTCTTCCTCAATGTCCTCATCACCATCGACTGAAAGGAACACAATTCAACCATCCAATTCATTTTTGATGATGGCGTTTTTTTTTGTGGTTACCTTAATTTTTTTGCAATTCAATTCAAATGAAATGTTATGTATTTGAATTAGAATGCAAGAAATAAGCTTGAAAATTGATCATAATTCCAATGATAGAATCTGCCAAATTTCTGCCGATAGACCTGCTTACTTATTTTACGCGTACTTCTTGAAGAAAGGTTTTCCTAGACGACTCAAAAGCTTGCAAGACATACATGGAGCAACAGTTAATGTATGCAAAATGGATTCCATATATAGAGATGACATTATGTATAGCAAGTTAGTCACCAGTGGTTCTGGAGAGAATCATGCATACATTAAAATATATTAATAAACAGGTCTAAATAAACAATATCAATTTGTCAATATGTTGCCAATTTAGCATTTTTCATTTGTCAATGTAAATCTAACGATTTCAAAGCACTCTGTTTTTGCCCTCAAATGTACAAACAGCAGATTTTTTTAAAACTGAAAATAGATTTCTAACAAAAGAATCAGGTTTTCAATTTAATTTAATTTTTTTTGTTGTTAAACATTAGATCTAGCCTGTCTATTAAGGCCACCCAAGGGAAATACAATAAGTAGCCACTGCAGACAGGTGGTTATTCTTCATATTTCTTTATAGAGGGAGCCAATATGGTTGACCATATGGTGGCCTTTATAGAGAGGTGGCCACTATTAAAGACATGTTTGACAAACTTGATAATGCATGGTGATCAAACCTAGCAAAAGAAAGTTTACCAAAATGAAACAAAAATTATATTCTTGTTCCTTTTTTCAATAGCTTACCTGGCATTTCCATTTCTGGAGGGAACTCAATGTTTGGTTCAGTCTCAACCACTCCCATAGGATCTGCAAATAACAAATTAATAACACAAGATATCTTGGTCAATATCTCAATATGTTTCTGATGTACTGTAAGAACATCATAATCTCCGCTGAGAGCCATAAGGTTGTTTACTTGTATACTTTTGTACACAGTTAATGCCTTTCTGTTACTCACCTGACTATGTCCACATCCAACTTCAATTTTCATTATTGCATAATGAAAAGAACAACAAAATCTCATTTTGAATTGAATAATTAGTGCAAAAAATCATAACGTATTGTGTTATACCGCCTGCCCATAGAATATTGAAAGTTTATACTTTTCTTCAATTACCCCCGGTAGTACAGGATTAACCCTTGTGTTATCAATACTGGTACCGTACTTCAACTTTTTTAGGCATGAAAGCGAATATAAATTTAAAAAGCAAATATGGCTGATGGAATTGAAACCATCAAAGAAACTTTGTATGACATGAGCGATGAATCTTTCACTTAAATTCGCATTAAATGTTACATTATTTCACATCATGATGAAAAATACATATGTATATGAGCAAAAGACAAACCAAAATTTGAACTGCAAAGTTGACATGGGTATATCATCAAATAAAGGGAGGAAAATAAGGGATAAGAGATCTATTAGTAATTGAAGAAATTAGGCGCACTGTGCAAAATCTGTGGAATCAAAATGCTTCATTAAGGGGTAAAATATGCAGTCGAAACAATACAGGTAGACAAAAAGAGGTGCTGTAAGTTAACAAGTTGGGGTTCAATCGGCAGGTTTTTCGTTGATTCATAAAAAAACAAAAAGGGGTAGGGTTTGAAAAATGCAACATACAGCTAAATAAAAAGGATGAATTTCTGGGGAGGAAAACAAAATCAAATTATTCCAACTGCAGAGCAGCACACTTCAATATGTTCTACAAGAAAACCATATAAGGGAAGAAAGGTGATTCATTTGAAGATAAGACTCTATGACGTTATAATACAGGTGTACTTTCATTTGAAAACACCATCTTGTAGTCATATTCAAACATGAACATGTTTTATCGTCTAAATCACCGAAGACCAAACGTTAGGATTTGAAATGCTGTACCATAAAGTCATCCTAAAATGTATTATTACTACACCACAAATAATCCCTAAATGTCATCATGCTAATTAGATCACAAAGTATACATAATTAGATGTGAAATTAAACTAAAATTTCACAAAGCTTACTTATATTCTACTGGGTATTTGCTAAACAACATATTGTGTTGTTTTTAATGCTAGGCCCCAACTTAATTCTCCCTTTCATAATAGCTAAACCACAACGTCTACACTCAATATCTATGAACTAATACTCAAGGTTATCTGTTTCTTTATATTTACTTAGTAATTTGTCTAGGGTCTCCTTCAGTTGTTAGTTACACTCTCAAAATCATTCAAATCCACATCATCTACACACGTCCAATACATGCATTGCACCACAAAGAAGAAGTATACCTACGTGAGCCCTACATACTTCAGCCTTATGCCTGACACATGCTCCAAATGACAATTGTTCTAAAGTCAATGTCTATCACTAGCCTAATTCTTAACTTCTACCCCAAACCTAACCCTAAACCTTCCCTAACCCTAACACTAAACCTACCCTAAACCTAACCCTTAAACTTTCCCTAACCCAAACAATAAACCTACCCTTAACCTAACCCTAAACCCTAGCCATGATGAAACATTTGCACACTCATCTGTTTTTTTGAAATCTTGGTACCCATCACAATTTGCCAATTTTTAATTATGCATTTCTAAAGCTTTTAGTAAAATGTTTGCTTTATATCATTTAATGGATATATGCTGCATGTGCAGTATGAGTATGTCAAAGAGCATTGAAAACACAGAACAGCACTTAGATGTAATGTATATACCAAAGAATTCCAAAACATAATAAGACACCTCATGGACTGTTTAAAAGCAATCAGTCCAATACAACACTTTAATATGAGCAGCGATCTGATTACAAATCACATGGATAGCATACTTTTTGTTTTACCATTTTGTCTGGTGATCTGCCATTTGCTCCGGCAGCAAGTGCTCCATGCTTTGTCAATGATATAGGGTCTGGTTTAGGATAAGGATTAGGGTTTAGGATTGGGCTTTAGGTTTAGATACAGTTCAGGGTTAGAGTTAGAATAAGTTGTAGTGTTTCTTCTAGTCACACAATCAAATCGACTCCAAAATGACTGATTCTTGCCCATTTGGGAGACTGTTGTTGGTTTGTTGTCAGTTTGTTAACAATCTGTTGTTAATCTTTTGCGAGTCTGTCGTTGGTATGATGTTAATCTGTTGCGAGTTTGTTGTAGGTCTGTTGATAATCTGTTGTCAGTCTGTTGTCGGTATGTTGTCGGTCTGTTGTCAATCTGTTGTCGGTCTTTTGTCGGTCTGTTGTTGGTCTGGTGTCGGTCTGTTGTTAATCTGTTGTGAGTCCATTGTCAGTCTATTGTTGGTCTATTGTCAATCCATTGTCAGTCTGTAGTTAGTTTGTTGTTGGTATGTTGTCAGGTTATTGTTAGTGTGTTTTGGGTCTGTTGTCAGTCTACTGCCAGTCTGTCGTTGGTCTGTTGTCAGTCTGTTGTCAGTTCGTCGTCAGTCCGTTGTCAGTCTGTCGTCAGTCAATTGTTAGTCTGATGTGAGTCATTGTCAGTACCTTGTCAGTTTTTTGCCGATGTTTTCGGTCTGATGTCAGTTTATTATTGACCCGTTGTCAGTCTGTTGTCAAACCATTACCAGCCTGATGTTAGTCTCTTTGGTGTGACCAGGATATACGGAATTCAGTTAGGGAAGTAATTTTCGCAAGGGAGCAGTTGTCACCAGAGCATGTGTCGTACCACCATCTTTTTCACACAAATGCACTTGCAAGCATGATAAGGGTGCTAATGTTTTAAATGAGTGCTGAAGAGTGATGAAAATAAGCAAAGAATTTGGAAATATTTGATTGTCTTTGCAATGTATGTCTGAAATTTGTTAAAGACCATTTAAACATTTAAAATTGTGGGCAACAAATCACTGACTGTGATAACAATTGGGCAGTTGATATTTCACTGCTTAATAGACCGCAAAATACACTACTGGGTATATTAATTTACAAATGCTAACAGGCTTTTCAAACCTCCACCTCATTCTTTAATAGCATGCTACAGCCACAGATCCAAGAATTTTTTCCATAGAGGGGGGCAGCTGCAATGGGAGTTATCCCCCAAAACTAGGGTGGTATCTGCCCCTGTGGTAGATCCAGAGGGGGTGCACCCTCTGGATCTACCACAATGCTGCTAAAATCAAAATTGCAGCCTTTTTTTAATAAAAAATCCATTCCTTGTTTTACCCACCATCGGGAAGGAAAGAAAACGGCCCCTCAAGGAAATCAGTGATTTCGGGCGTTTTGGGCTCGCGATCCCAATCTAAAGAAGGAGAGAGAAGAAGAAATTCAAAAACTCATAAAACAATAAAAGAAGTTTTTATTCCCTTTATCAACTTTATCAACAAACTTCAAAACCTAATGAATATTGATATAGGGTGTTACTATAATGATTTCATTTCTCTCTTTTTCAATACAAAATTTCTTGCACCAAAATGTGCATTATTAATCACCAGCAAATCAACGTCACAATCGAGCATTCTATCAACAATCAACTGACTAACTAAGCAATTTGTTCTTCTATAAACAAGTAATGGACTTGGATAATTAAGATATCTGTATTATTCTAACCTTTTTTGTTTCTCCATTCCTAAAGAATGAGACTAATTCCACACATCCTGATGCTTAACAGATATATCCTGCAGTATTCAAATCCAAAGAAATAAAAATCTAATTTCTAACTAACACTAAACTGCTTCTAGGAAGTAATATCAAGTAGGAGAAGGATAACATATGGTGTCCCTCAAGGTTCAGTCCTCAGGCCCACTTTGTTTTTATCATATATTATTGATTTACTATCTTCCACTAAATATTTTGGAATTTAGATTATTTGCTGATGATTCAATTATATTTCATACTTTTAATACTATTTTTCTTATTTGCATTCATTCTCCTTATTCTACCCCCCCCCCCCATGTTATCATAATGATAGTTTTTTCTACTTGATTTCATTTCAAGTTTTATTCGTCCAATCACCTCCAGCTTCTGCCCCTCTAGCTCCACCCACTTCTGGCTCCTCCTCCATTTCCTTCTGAAGCTGAGTGGCTGCGGCCAAGAGGTCAACATCGTCCGGTAACAGGTCAACGTGAGGAGTGGTCGGACTGGCTGGAGTGGACGCTAGATATCCAAGGGTCAGTATCAAGTTAGTTGTAGCCATAATAACTCTTACTTACAAATGATAAGATCAAAAACACTTTCGAGAAAACAAGGGGGATTTCAATACACTATTGACTCAGACCTGTCGACCTTACACGGCAAAATTCTGAATCTCTCAAGGCCAAATTAAGAATACAGTCTATTTTGTATACTTTTCTCACAGAATATTTAAAAAAAAAAGGATTTTAGGGTTCAAAGTAGCTTGAAGGCCCAAAAATAGAAATCATTCCTCCAACATAAGAATGGTTGGCATAATTGTACATCCTATAGAAATAAGGTTTGGATCATGTCAGCAAAGTGTGTAAGGAACCTGCCCACTTGTATATAGGGAAGAAAGTTGTGAAACAATAAGGTAAAAAGCACAGCAGGTCCACACTGTAAAAAAAAAATTATAACACCACATATTTGATCGTTCTGGTAATCTAAAAATACATTGCACTGAGAACTTTTCACCAGCACAGTGACGAAGAAGAGAGATATGAAGCTCAGCCGTAATCTTCTCCCTTGGGTAACCTACAGAGCTGTATGAAAAAAATTCTTGAAACAAAATGTAACATATCAGCCTCACCATCATCAGAGATCTGTTCAAAGACATCAGTTTCAAGTACCCTATCATCTTCTCCCTTATGCTTGCCGAGGATGTACAACACGTGCTCTGTCGACAATTGCTCTGCAGTCGATTTCTACACTGAATAAATTCCCAACTTCAAGCACAGACCCAAGAGTATACTGTATGTATCCCTCACCCTCAACTTTCATAATATTTACCCGATTGCAACCTAACCGGGAAAAAAGAGTTCAGAGAAAACCTCTGCAGACCAAGTGTCTTTATGAAGTACTTAATCCTGCAACCCTAAAATACTTTCCAACCATGACTCAAAGACTTAAAGCCCATCTGCACTAGTTTGGCCAGGAGGGATTAGACCACCCTGATAGGTCACTGACAGGTGGTTATCTCATCAATCAGCTCTCAATTAACATAAGAAAAAGAGGATCATGGGGGACCAACGGGCACCGCTTAGGCATTGTTTTCTATATAGAGGGAGCAAGTAGCTATAATTAGTAGTACAGTGGGGCTTTAAAACTTACGAGAAACTTCCTCAGGCTCTGCTACTTGGGGAGCTTGGCCTTCTTCCATTGGCTCGTGGTAGGCCTTGGTGAAGTCCATGTTGAGAAGGTCCTCCATCTCCGCCTCTTCTTCCGGTGTCATGGCATCTAGATGCTTCAGGTTGGTCTCTACTGCGGGTGGGGCAGATTCTGTGGCGCTCATGTCCTCCGTGACAATAGGTCCTGCGGGAGGGGCTGGTGCCTCCAGGTCATCTTCGGGTAAGTCTGACCATTGTAATGGAACAAAGGTGTAAAAAAAGGACTGATTAAAGAACAGCATCGTTTATCATGTTAGATTTTTTAGTGGGAAGTCTGACCATTTAAAAGGAAAGAGGTGTGGAGTTTTAGAATGGCAAGTCTGACCACTGAAACAGAGCAATGATGTTTTAAAATGACTAGTAAAAAGTGGTATGTGTGATCATCTTGGACTTTCTATTGGTCAGTCTAACTGTTGGAACAGAAAAAAAGGCATTGAGTTTCATTTTGAGTGGAAAAGTGTGACCATTGAAAGGTGTCGCAACTGTCAAGAAGTAACTTGGTAAGAATTTCTTTAATGTCTTAGATTGATGTTGACTTTGATGTAGACTTTGCTCAAGTTCACACCCACCAGGTACATGTTTGCGAGTTGTGATCCAAGTTGTGCATGGCTTTACACCCTATCCAAGGGACTTTGTAATGACACTTCTCAACCCAGGGGTCACAAGTGGTAGGATGTATTCCCTGAAATGTCCTGTTCACTGATCACATGGTTAAGATCCAGCCCTCAACAAATTGGACTTTTAATAATGCTTGAAATATGAACATACCATTGATTGCAAATTCATTCAAAGCTTGGGCAAAGTCTTCTAGTTCTTCTGGTGTGTATGCTGGTTTTTCCTCTCTATCTCCTAAAACCATGGGTGCGTCCAGTTGCTCATCGACCAATGGCTGTGGAGAATACATATGAAATAACCAATCATGAAGCTTAATGATTTCTAAGAGATAGGAATTGACGAATTATAAAGCTCATTGCAATTTAAATATTTTGTTTTAATTCAAATATACAAATTATGAAAATCATAATGTCAACTTAAATATTCACTGGAATGGAAAATAATGTTGATATACAACAAATTGAAGTAAGAATTGCAAGTGATTTGTATATAAAAGAAAACTGTAAAAGTCTATATTCCAATGCTAATATGAATTTATCTTTTTCTTTCATATCATTCTTAATATTCTTTTGCAGGAAATTATATATATTGATTCCTATATAAAGGAAATGAATATGTATATCAAATGAGTAGAAATGCAAACCAAATAAATCTGATATAGAGGTCGATTTGATATAATTATATAAATAATTTATAAATATATTTATATAATCAGGAGGGGATTTTAAAATACAATTTTGTATATAATTGGTTTGCTATATAGTATAAAAGGTGTATCTTTTTGGCAAAAGGTGTATATTTTGGCAAATATGGTATACATGTGCCTAAAATTGAATGTTTTGCAAACAAAATAAAAGAAAACTCACACTTGTCTGAAATTGAATTCATTAAAGAAAAGAACTAAAAACAAGATACAGTATCATTTATCCAAAGAGAACAGCAAGGTACAACCACACTCGTGCACAAACAGCTGTAGGGGGGGTAATACACGACAGGATACAACACAGACGATGTCTTAAAGGTGAATCGAATTGAAAACAAAGTTCAATTGGTCACCTCAAATAATCACAATAATCATTTCATCGCTACCAGAATCAAACATCTATCACACCATGTTACTCTTCCACAGAATCATACTACATGTATCTCAACATTAAACACACACACACATTAAATATCTGAAAACTCATTAAATAAACTCTCTCGTCGCTTTTCCATCATCCTTTTACATTCATTCAAAACTCTTCCTGTCTCATTAATTCAACACACATCTACCTCAATACTTGAACAAACCAACACTCAGTTAACTTCTTTCAAAGCACACACTGTATTGAGGATCCATCAAAAATAGAGATTTTTGCGACAAGCGTAGTTTCCACAAATGTTTCAGAAAACTTGAAATCACAATACACTCATGTATATCAATTTCCAAAGAGTCTGTGGAAATGGGACTTTTAGATAAAAGGAGATTGGGATGAAAAGAAAGAAAAGAGACTTCAAACAGAAGAACTTTGAACTTGGGAGGGGGGGGGGAGGTGAGTTGTAACACAACTGAAAAAATGAATACATGGGACTAAAGAAGTGAGTGAAATGAGGGATACAACTAAAGTAGTCAAAAGAAAGAAATGAAAGAACGGACTGTAGAGGCCGCCAGAGCATACTGGTAGGAGCACGAGATGGAAAGGTTTGGAAATGTAACAGAGGGTGAAGTAGCCCAGTCAAATGCGATGAGTCGGTAGGAAGAACCGAGTCTTGGAATATGCTGAGAAAGAAAGATAGGATAGAAAGAATGATAATGGATGAAACGATGAGATGAAATGATAGGAAGATGGAGATGAAACGGCCAACCTAAATTGATAACAAAGCAAATTGTTAAGTGAAAATAAAACAAGCATATATAAACAAAGTCATTGAAGATGGGCACATTTTTAAAGAGGAAAAGGGGGTCATTTGAAACAAAAAACGTCAGGATGATGATCGGGGGTGCACCTGCAAAGAGAAGCACATTCATGGCTGAAGTACATTCATTAGATGTGAGATGACGAGATGGGGTAAACATGATTAATACTATTTTAATGTGTGGTCTGCTTCATTTTTTAATTCATATCTTCACCTTCATCCATTCAACCCTTCTCTTTCTCCCTCTCTCGCTCTCTCATCCTCTAGCTCGCTCTCTCTCTCTCTCTCTCTTTCTCTCTCTTGAAGTCTCTTCTCACTATTTCTCAATAAGGATGTATTCGGTCAAGATAATCCGCAAGTTTTAAAGGAAATTGTTTTGTTTGTTAAGAGCTAGAAGAGCATTAACTATAGAATTACCATATAAAATGCTACGATTTAATGCTCTTTTTTACTCTCAGCAAACAAATTAGAGGGTTGAAAGAGGAAAGGATGAAGAAATACGATGCCAGGGATAGATAAGAGGAAAAAAAGATGGATGGATAGTGAAATGTGTACAGTAGATGTTTACAGGAGGAATACTCAGGGAAAGCAACAAAGATGAAATGAAAGATTGTGAAGAGGAGAATGGGCATACGAAGGTATAGATAGTGAATGAAGGAACAAGAGTTAAGTAATACAGAGGAAAATAAGATGCAGGAAAAATAGCGGTAAAGAGTATAGGGAGGAGCAGAAATTGACAAAAGGGCATGAAGATAAAGAGGGGGAGACAGAGAAAGAAGAATACTGGCAATTCTGAGATAGAGAGACAAAATAATCATGGAAGAGAGAGATAAAGGAAGAAAAGGAGATAAAAATATAGCAATATAGAAAGAAAAGAGAAAGAGAAATAGAGAAACACAGGAAAGAGATAGAAAGAGGGAAAATGGTCGATTGTGAGACCATTTAAACAAAATATAAGGATAAAATTGAAAAATAATGACCAAAAGAAATCCAAATAATTGAAGATGAAAATTCATTTGATGTACATGTATGATGAAGACACAGATAATTCATATTAAAATATATATTTGGCTGCTACATGACTCTAGCATGCCACAAAACATGATATATATTTCAAAAATAAGTTACATGCAGCAGAAAATGGAATATATTGTTTAAAGAGGTAAAATAATAAAAGAAAAGAAAAGAAAATCAAATCAAGAAAAGCAACTATGCAGTCTTCTGATCCAAACGGTACCTCGGATATCTGCGGTGTGGGTTCTTCCATCTCCTAAAATGGGGGTGAGATAACGACGGAAAAATAACAATATTTATTTAAAAAAAACGTGGTCGGACATGAACAAGGGGTGGTGAATTGAACCAAACTTTCAAACAAGCGATACAGAAAGCCTTGGTTAACAGTACCATACTATAAAGTGCATGATGCTTCATTTATGGATAATCTGTTTCAGAGAAAGAAGGGCATTGACTGATTTTCTTGTACACAGTTAATGCCTTTCGAGCTCTTAACAGTCAATGCAATGCTAGGTATTTAGAACTACCATAACATGAAGCAAGCGTAGGGAACTATGAAAAGCACTACACAAGAATTCTTGCAAAAGTTAAAGTTTCGTGAATATTATTTCTTCCCTTCTGTTGCGTTTCTTTAATTATTACATTTACTGATTTAGAAGAGTGTAAATATAATAACAAATCCTAAGAAATATTACTCATATCATATATTCAAAGACAGCATAATTTTTATAAATTTTGAATAAAAACCTCAGACTATATTCGTTTAAGTTCTCACATGAAAGAAACAGAATAAAAGACTCATTTAGAAAACATGAGTAGGAGAAATCGCATTTTCCCTTGATTTATCATAGATATCAGTACAAAATGCATTTAGCTGTTCGAAAATGTTTCAAGGCAAAATGGTATCAATGAAATATTTCAACAAGAATGCATCAATTATTATCAGGCATGAAAAATTGGGGATTTTGTTTGACAGTTTTACATGCAGGAATATTTGATAGCATACATTTACACTAATGAAAAGCAATTCACAAACATAGATAAATGCAAAAATTAATTAGACATCTGAAAACAAAAATGCAAGTAAGTGATCTCAGAAAAACTTCCATATTATTGCTAGTCTCAATGAGTTACAAATTTGAAAAACAAGACTCATTTAATTTTTTTTGAGGAGGGGGGGGGGGGGATTAGAAGTTTACAAAATGAGGAAAACCTTTTTCATATGAATCACTTTGGTTTCAATTAAAATCTCACAAAAAGAATTGTTACATTTCAAATAATTTGCTATTTCAGAAATCCTCTACTAGGCATACAATATGATTGTAAGGATCCAAATTGTCTACTACATTTTGCAGCAATCATGAATAGTTTGTGGAAATAGCATAATTTAAAAATTATTTTTGAAAGAAAGCACCACAACCATATTTTGTTGATGAAAAGAAACGATGCAATATTAGGTAATGATAGAAAAAAACATTTGCATATGTAAGGACAAACAAATACAAATTGAATTATGTAATAACAGGACATTAACAATTGTTAGTCACAAAACAAAATAAAATAACGTATAAACAAATAATATTTTCCTTTATAATTCTTTTTTATTATCTATTATTAGATCAAAACAAGAAATCATATATATTTCAATGACATGCATTAATAACATCAACAAAATAATGGATTATGCTTGCAGTCAACAAACATACAAAGCAAATGCTACGGTCAAATGATAATAGAAAGAAAAAAAATAAATCAGAATAATATAACAAAAGCTTTTCTTCTATCTGAATGCTATATTTTACCATTTAGTCACGTCTGTAATAAAGTAATAATTGTAAATTTTTGAATATCTATATACCATTAGTTATGTCTATAAGAAATAATATTACGGCTTCATAATTTTTGATTTATCATAGATTATGATTTTTTTTAACCTTCTGCACCAAATCAATCAAGGTTTTGTTTTGTCGTTCTTCTACATGTACATGAGCCTTTTCTATATTAAGTAAAATTGAAGCTTTCTCCAATTTCATGTTAACAATATGATGTTTGTTATATAAATACATGATATATTTAGATAGAATCTGCAAATAGTTTCCTATGTATTTAGTATTCAAAATCAACATTTCAATAAAGATTTTAAAAAATAGAATTTGTATTAATCCTCTAAAATATATGCATCTAAAAAATATCTTTAAAAAAAATAACTGTTTTAAAATTAAATTGAAAAAAAAGCAAAAAAAACTAACATTAACTTTACTCATAATAGCAATAATAACAATGATAAAGACGATGACGATAATAATAATAAGACAATAACTTCTAACTAGACTGGATGAGTCAAAATTAGCATTTAAACCTTGAGTATGTAATCATTCTTTTAAAAAGTTGATACTGTATTAAAGAAAATAAAAGGCTTTCGATATCTTCATAATACTAAATAGTAAATTTTAGTTTAAAAATAATTATATATATATATATATATATATATATTTCATTTTTGACTGATCAAGGCACAACTCATTAAATACTGTGTTTATTTAGATCGAGCGCACAATTTGATAGCAATTTCTTGTTAGATACAGCGCATATTGCATTTAAAATACATATATTAAATCAAATTCTGATTCTAATTTTAGTGCACTCTCCCTGTAGCTATTTGTTTCTGACTACTGTGAATAACAATTAACATGTTGAAATATGTGAAAATGTCTGTTAATATATGAATTACCTAGGCATGTTTAAATTAATTGATGATCAAGTACTATTTTTAGTATAAGATTAATTCATTATCTCAAGTAAACTCTGATTACACTTTATTAAATTTGATTGTAACTGGGTTTTTTAGAGCATGCATGGAATACTTTTTGTTGTTAGTGTTATTACTTTGTTTTATTTTAGAATAGAATTTTGTCTTTCAGAGCTCCATTGCTCAAGCTCAAACTACGCACAAATATTTTTTTTTAAGTTAAAGCACTTTGCAGCTTGATGGTGATTTTAAATCACATGACATACCTTTTCTAAAGAAACATAAAATAATATGAAAGACTGAATAATCCAATTAACATATATTCTGATAAAATAAAGATTCTTTTGCACTTAAAGTATTGCTGACTATCATATTGCAATGTTAATTTTAGTGCATATATTACACTGTGTAACCTTGTTTATATATTTCTGTTTACATTGTAAAGTAAGAATTGTTAGCTA
Organism: Strongylocentrotus droebachiensis; assembly: GCA_035222895.1. NCBI lineage: Eukaryota > Metazoa > Echinodermata > Echinoidea > Camarodonta > Strongylocentrotidae > Strongylocentrotus > Strongylocentrotus droebachiensis. The sequence goes on from JAVYIG010006159.1 coordinate 17,633, forward strand.
CAGCTTAAAGCTCAAAATTGCAAATATCAAGCAAGTTGAATGAATGTAATGCATTGCACAAGATGAAATCATATTGCCTTTGTTGCATACATATGCAAAAAACAAAAAAACATGCAGTAAAGAAAAAGAAAACGTTAGACAACAGATGCTTTTGAATGCAATCCTCAAAGAAACATAAGGAACGCAACAGTCAATAAACCAAGGCAAACAACAAGAACCTTGGGGTCAATACTCAACAACCAAATCTTTAGGTTTGAATCGAGGTTACTTTCATGCAAGGCGTGAGAAGGAATGCGTTGGGATGTGTTCTGAGAGTCTTGTCTTAATACCTCTCTTGATCTCAGCTGAGTCCGAGTCTGCTCTGGACCTGCTAAGAACTCGGAGACAGATCTAGTCTGAAGGATGGCCTCTCCACTTTGAACGGCCTCTCCAGGAAAGCTGACCTCTCTTCGGAATGTGGTGCGAGTGACGTGTACGGATTTCTTGACCACGCCGCCGTCTTCTTGTTTGGTCTCAAATTCCTCGTGAGTAACAACATGGGTGGACTGATCATCGACAGATCCTTGGGGAGATTTTGGAGGTTCCTCAAAGCCTTCGGTCTCTGGAGTTGTAGGAATGGGTATCTGTCCCTGGTATGGCTTGGTAGGACTGTCCACCTCATCCCCACCAACAGCGCCTTCTTCAACCTGCTCTGCCTCGGGTTCTGGAGCCGGTGAGCTCTCTAGGACATTCAAGTCCGTGGGAGGCAGCTGTGTCTCAACCTCCGACACGGGCTCAGGTGGTCTTGGGCTCACAACAGAATCCGCCCGATCCTCGTCCGCCACATCAAACGTTTCAGTGTCTTGAGAGTAATGCTCTTGAGAGTAAACTAACGTCTCCACATGGGATTCCTGGACCATTGTTTCACTATGTTCTACTTCTACATCTCCTAGAGCTTGCTCTTCGTGTGAAAGACTTGCACTGACCTCTTGTTGAAGAGCCAAATCTGAATAATGCTGAGGTGGTATGTCCTCTCCTACGGGAAACTCCACATCTTGTGGGGAGTCAATGATTTCTGGTTCAGGCTCTTCCTCTTGATACTCAAACTCTTGCTGTTGGGAGACACCAATTAAGTTGGGGTCATAGTAATCAGATTCAGTTGGACCATCTAAAAGTGCTTCTTCATGAGGCTCCTCCTGGTCACCTTGATAGTCTTCAACCTCACCATCTACTACAAATTGAGTTGATTCAGATGTTGACTGTGTCACATCCATGGACTCGTAACAGAACCCTTGATGGTCTGTGGGTTCAGTAGAGCCTTCATGAGTAGAAGAGTCTGGGGTGTCAGGAAGTTCCTGGATCTCAGGTGTGAGTAAGGAATCTGGCGAAGGAGGCTGGGCTTGGATAATCAACTCCTCGGGATAGTCTGCAGGATGCATTATACTTTCCACTAAGGGTCCACCACTAGTAATAACTCTAGTTTCAGTCACAACATGCCTTGTGTATACTGTCTGGCCACCTTCTGTTTCATCAGTGTAGGTGTCTTCCCTGTGGGTCTGTCTGGTCCTCAAAGTAGCATCCCCAACTTGTGTTTCTACCCACTCATCATGGGCACTGGTCTCTGATGCTGGTGTGTCAACAAGATATTGTTGCTCAACAGCTACAAGTGCTGCACCTTCCTTAGCATCTGCTGTATTCATTTCTAACTGTTGATGGTATCTTGAAGTTGCTCCCTCTTCTTCTTCTTGTGTGACATCAAGTGGGCTTACAGGCTCATCAATTTCAAAAGACTGCCGACTCATCTCAACATGTCCATAACTGGTTGCATATTCACCAGTGATGTCCAGAATATCTGGAGTGTGTCTACCATCTTCTGGTTCTGTGGCTAGCTCAGGCTCAACAAGTAGCATTTCTCCATCATCTGGTTCCTGTTCTACTCTTGGTTCAGATTCAAGGAACACTTCACCTTTGATGACCATTGCCTCTTCAATTGTCTTGTACGATGTTGTAACATCGGATTCTTCCCGTTTGAGTTCTGGCATGTGTTCAGCATCATCCTCCACAAGGGGGATGTCTGAAGCAACTGATGTTTGGATGTCATAATCAGCTGGGACACTCTCAGCCTCTGGCTGGTCTTCCCTAGCAAGAGGTGTCTCATCGACCTGTTCTTCCATGTAGCTGATACTCTCTGTCTTAGTATCTAGGTCTTCATCATCATCCACACCAAGTTGCTCTCCAGAGATGCCATCTTCTCCCAGGATGATTTCACTTTCTTCTGTTGGTGGATCAGGCTCGATAAGGTATCCATGGTCTCTAGCTCGTCTCTCTGCCATGACATCATCATCTTGAACAATCTCATCAGATTGCAAGTCTAACTTGATCTCTGGAATCATATCTGAATCATCTGATTGGTCTTCATCGATGGAGATGTCATGTTCAGTCAAGTCAGGTCCTTCACCCAAGTAGGTTTCATCTTCTGGTTCACTGGCATCGACCTTGACATCCTCTACAAACCTTACTTCTCTTGTTATCACTGTAGTTCTAGTCTCCTCAGTTGTGATTCCATGAGAGTAACTTCCATTTTCAGGGATTTGACCTTGGTGATCTTCCTGTAGTTCTTCTACATCTTCTGATGTCATACCCTCATCACGTGGTGACAGATCTTCCCTTTCTGCATGGGTTGGCTGAGTTTGCTCTTCTTCTGGAGTATGCTGTTCTTCCAAGTGCAACTCTTCTACATCTTGGCCAGTGATTGGAAGTGTACTCAGCTTGTGTATCTCAGTGTGAGTTGTCGTCACAGTGGTCTGATGAACAGTTTCATGAATGTTATCTTTGACTCCCTCCTTTGGGAATTCTGATTCATCTGCAACATTACACTCTTCTACAATATTGTGTATCTCTTCATGTAAAACAGTCTCATTAAAGGTTGAAGTCACGACCTTCTCTCCAATTCGCTCCTCGTTGATTGATTCCTCATCAGCTTGTGATCCCGGAGCTGCTTCATCAAAAGGTGCAGAGTCTCTAGTTTCCACTCTCACTTCGGGCTCATCACCAATTGGTTCTTGTGAGATCTTTTCAGTAGCATATGGAACTTGGACAGGCTCCTCTTCTTCAACTTTAGCTTGGTCTATAATAGGTTCAGTCTGAAAGTTTATCTCTGAGTAGGCTGCTGTTACTTCAGTTTCCTCAACATCTTCATGAATAACATCCCTTGTTTCTTCATCTTGTTTATGTGCATCATCTTCTACTTCCATGGGAGTATCACTTGTGATTTGGTGTATCTCTTCATGCAGAACTGTTTGACTGAACTCTGTTGTTACTGATTTCTCTCCAATACGCTCTTCAGAGATTACTTCCTCATGAGACTCTGAAATCAAAGATCCTGGCTCTGATTGTTCATTTGATATGATAACTTGCTGCGTCCTCTCCTCATACATGTATGTGGCCTCTGTAGAATCAATGTCCGTTTTCTCTGCTTCATCTAATGGTATTTCACATTCTGGTTCTTCCTGGATATCTTCAAGGAAATCATCATCTCCATCAATATTTTCTCTCTCAGAAGGCATCACCTCCATGGATGTTGATACATCTTCTTCCTCATATTCAGGAGCACCTAGGAACTCCAAATTCTGTGTCGTGAATTCTTCCCGTCTGTGTAATGTCATATCTTGAGCAGGCTCTGTATCTACTACAGGAAGCTCCTCCATTGGCTCTTTGGGTATATCTTCCTGTGGTGTCTTCTTCTCCATCTCTAAAAGATGCATGTCTGTCTCTTCAGCTGGTTTAGCCTTTTCTTCTACGATAACATCTTCATCAATAAGAGGCTCACTTTGGGCCTCAGTTGGTTCCTGCACTGATGTGTCAGTTTCGGGTTCATCAAATCTGAGGTCATAGTCAACATCTATCTGGTCCTCCTCGGTTCTCCTTGAGATAAATTCATCATCAAAAATTGTTTGCTTCGTCTCAACAATATGCACTGTCTCTTTGACTGCAACCTCTTCTGTTATTTGTTCTGTGTATGTTGTAAGGATTTCTTGGCCATCCTCTTTAGGAATATCCTCAAGAACATCCGGGACAGACTCTGACTTAACAGTCGGTGCTTGTTCCTCTACAGGCTTATCTTCAAAGACTAATTTCTCTTCCTCGATAACTTGAACTGTCTCTTTGACTACAACCTCATGTGTTTCTGTGTATGATGTACTGATTTGGGAGTCATCCTCTTTAGCAATATCCTCCTCAGTAGTATCTGGAATGGACTCTGAGGTAAAAGTTGGTGATTGTTCCTCTTCAGGTTCATCTTCAAAGACTACCTGCCTTTTGTCTATAACTTGAACTGACTCTTTGACCACAATTTCATGTGTTTCCTTTTCTGTGTACGTTGTAGTGATATGGGAGTCATCCTCTTTAGGAATATCCTCAGGAACGTCTTGAATGGACTCGGAGCTAACAGTTGGTGCTTGTTCCTTTTGAGGTTCATCTTCAAAGACTACTTTCTCTTTCTCGATAACTTGAACTCTCTCTTTGACTACAACCTCATGAGTTTCTGTGTATGTTGTACTGATTTGGGAGTCATCCTCTTTAGGAATATCCTCAGGAGTATCTGGAATGGACTCTGAGGTAACAGTTGGTGCTTGTTCCTCTTCAGGTTCATCTTCAAAGACTACTTTCTTTTCCTCGATAACTTGAACTGTCTCTTTGACTACAACCTCATGAGTTTCTGTGTATGATGTACTGATCTGGGAGTCATCCTCTTTAGGAATATCCTCAGGAGTATCAGGGACAGACTCTGAGGTAACAGTTGGTACTTGTTCCTCCTCAGGCTTATCTTCAAAGACTACTTTCTCTTCCTCGATAACTTGAACTGTATCTTTGACTACAACCTCATGTGTTTCTGTGTATGATGTACTGATCTGGGAGTCATCCTCTTTAGCAATATCCTCCTCAGTAGTATCTGGAATGGACTCGGAGGTAACAGTTGGTGCGTGTTCCTCTTCAGGTTCATCTTCAAAGACTACCTGTTTTTTGTCTATAACTTGAACTGTCTCTTTGAAAACAATCTCCTCCGGTTCTTTTTCTGTGTAGGTTGTACTGATTTGGGAGTCATCCTCTTTAGAAATATCCTCAGGAACGTCTTGAATGGACTCGGAGCTAACAGTTGGTGCTTGTTCCTCTTGAGGTTCATCTTCAAAGACTACTTTCTCTTCCTTGATAACTTGAACTGTCTCTTTGACTACAACCTCATGTGTTTCTGTGTATGATGTACTGATTTGGGAGTCATCCTCTTTAGGAATATCCTCAGGAGTATCTGGAATGGATTCTGAGGTAACAGTTGGTGCTTGTTCCTCTTGAGGTTCATCTTCAAAGACTAATTTCTCTTCCTTTATAACTTGAACTGTCTCTTTGACTACAACCTCATGTGTTTCTGTGTATGATGTACTGATTTGGGAGTCATCCTCTTTAAGAATATCCTCAGGAGTATCTGGAATGGACTCGGAGGTAACAGTTGGTGCGTGTTCCTCTTCAGGTTCATCTTCAAAGACTACCTGTTTTTTGTCTATAACTTGAACTGTCTCTTTGAAAACAACCTCCTCCGGTTCTTTTTCTGTGTAGGTTGTACTGATTTGGGAGTCATCCTCTTTAGGAATATCCTCAGGAACGTCTTGAATGGACTCGGAGCTAACAGTTGGTGCTTGTTCCTCTTGAGGTTCATCTTCAAAGACTACTTTCTCTTTCTCGATAACTTGAACTGTCTCTTTGACCATAACCTCATGAGTTTCTGTGTATATTGTACTGATTTGGGAGTCATCCTCTTTAGGAATATCCTCAGGAACATCAGGGACAGACTCTGAGGTAACAGTTTGTACTTGTTCCTCTTCAGGTTCATCTTCAAAGACTACCTGCTTTTTGTCTATAACTTGAACTGACTCTTTAACCACAATTTCATGGGTTTCCTTTTCTGTGTATGTTGTAGTGATTTGGGAGTCATCCTCTTTAGGAATATCCTCAAGAACATCTGGGATGGAGTCGGAGCTTACAGTTTGTACTTGTTCCTCTTCAGGTTCATCTTCAAAGACTACCTGCTTTTTGTCTATAACTTGAACTGATTCTTTGACTACAACTTCATGTGTTTCTTTTTCTGTGTATGTTGTAGTGATCTGGGATTCATCCTCTTTAGGAATATCCTCCTCAGTAGAATCTGGAATGGACTCAGAGGTAACAGTTGGTACTTGTTCTTCTTCATGTTCATCACTAAAGGCTACCTGCTTTTTCTCAATAATCTGAACTGTCTCTTTGAATACAACTTCATTTGTTTTCTTTTCTGAGACCGTCGTACTTGTTTGAGAGTCATCAACTTGTAGAACTTCTGGGATCGAATCAGAATCAACAGGTGGTTCATCTTCTGCTTGATCTACAATTTCTGCACGAGACTGCTCCTGGCTGATGGCAGAATCAACAACATTGGAAACATATTCTCTCACTTGTTCTCCAGGAATGTTTGTTTCCTTTGTATCTTCTTGAACAGTTTGCCTACTGAAGATACCACCATCAATTTCCTCTTCTCCTCCATGTCCCCGGATTTCAGTGGACGTTACCACAGTAGTAACTGTCTCTTGGTAATGCGTAACTGTCTCATGCTCTTTTGGAAGAATTTCCTTTATTGGTGACTCAGGAGCTTCTTCGACTTCCTCTTTAACTTCCTCTACCTTATCCATCTCAATCACAGGTTCATCAGAAGGTTCTTTTTCTTCAATTGTCTTAGGTTCATCCTTGACAACCTCCCCAATGCTGTCCTCAGTTGTTGGCTCAAGAATTGTTTCTTCCTCTTGAACTTCCTGAACTGCAATGGGTTTATCAAAGTCTTGAAGAGTTCGCACCGGAGATTCCTGCTGTTCAGTAATGGGCTCTGACACTTCGGGTTCTTGTGTAGGTTCATCCTCCTGCCTCTCTTCGTGAATTTCTACTACATTCACTGTCTTCTCTTCGATCTTGGTCGTCTGTGTTATTACTGTCACTTCCCTCTGTTCTTCATAATCATAGATAGTCTCCTTTTGCTCCGCATCTGGACTAGCTACAGGCTCGGGAGACTGGACCAAACGTTCTAGCGAAACGTCTTGGTCTTTGCTTCGGAGGTCAAGATCTTGAGGAACTCTAGTGTCCTCTTCCACTGGAATGTCCTGTTCAACCTGAGACTGGGTCAGTTCAACTGGCTCAGGCTCTTTCCATTTTTCTGGTTCTTTTACCTCAGTTGCAAAAGTCTCGACTGGCTCAGGTTCTTCCGATGCCTTTGCTTCAGCTCGCATTTCATAATCAAGCACTACTTCCTTGCATTCTTCAGATGCCTTTGATGGCTCTTCTGGAATGTCTTCTTTGGTCTCGATCTTGGTGCTTCCCTGGGTGATGATCTTCTGCTCTACTGTTGTCACTGTCCTCGTTATTGTCTACAGAAAGAATGAGGTGAGTTTTACATGCATACTGTGCATCATTGACTACTTTAAAAAATCTTAACCACATAGTACACATACTCGATATAAAAGGTGCCAATGTTTCATCTATTATTAGTACTGCCCATTCTGTAACATTTCAGCTTTCCTGTCGGCTACAAGCAATATTTCATGTTATACATCTATGACTACAAGGACATCTGACCACTTACAAAAGTTAAGGTGGTTGCGATTGCCTTATCACTCTCCTGGAGCACACAAGCACAATTTCATTTTGCATAAAAAATGATTATATATCATTCATACATTGATATTGTGGTGAATTCTCTTTAATAATGGGTTACCACAGTATATTCATGAATTACAGGCATAAAATATGAGAACATAAAAGGTTAACATTCACCAAGTCATGACTAATCTATGCAAGTATTTGAAATACCTTTGTATCCACAAACAATTTTTTTTTTTGTAATCGATTTTCAGAATCCCATTGCAAATCAGCACAAACTCGAATGCGATAATATGGGTAAACATTGAAAAAGATGTCAAGCTTTTCTCCTCCCAGCTCTATGTTCAAAGATTTTTGCTGAATACTTCAGAATAATCAGCCTCCTCCTGTGTGTGTGTGTGTGTGTGCGTGTGTGTGTATTGGGTTTTTACAGTCGTATATCAATCAGATCCTTACCTCAGATCTAGTTGTCTCCACTCCGGTTGTTTCTTGGTGCTCCGCTGGTTTTCCGGGCTCCTGTGGTGTTAATCACATTAAGTCACTTCACTATCAACTGACAAACAGCCTGGGTAGCAAGTCTAAGCCCTCCAGCCAGATATGAATAAAGCCACAGGCAGTGGTGGACAGCCCTGCATGGCCCAAGCCAAGAGGCCAGGGCCAACAACATGCACGGTGCAAACTCACAGGTGGATGCATTTGAAGCAGGTGCATAGAATGAGAAGGACTTGATGCATGAAAGATCAATGCATGCACATTTCCTAGTTAGCACAGAAAGAGCCTCTAAGCAAAGGGTCGGGGAATCTAGGCACTGTTCTAAGAATTAGAGGAAGGTTCTAGCGGGCCTACTATATTTGAAAGCCTCCTTTTTTTTATAATTATTCTTGAGCTCTAAGCCATTCAGCTTGAATGCATGCAGCAGCCGATGGGTTTCATTCATTAACAGAACAAAAATGATCACATAGGAAACAAAGACGAGTTGACAAAACAAGAAGATGAAAATACATGGGACATCCTTACTGGTAAGAAAGGCTTTCACATTTAGACACTTTTGAGTCGACCCAATCATTCCTGTCTCTCTTTAGAACAAACCCAGCACGTTCACCAACAAGTGAAACGACTTCGACTTCACCACGACAAGAATACCCACTCACAACATACATTTGCACACGATCGGCACAGTCAAACGACACATTCATATGACACAAGATGAGACACAAAGTGATGGTATTAGATGGAGAAATATGCAGGAACACGGGCTGCACGTTAGTATGGAATTTCAAACAAAAAATTAATAAAATGGCGGCATTTGCAAGAACTGCACATCTTCCAGAGTGGCTAGAGAGACATGGATGGAGCGACTGCTAGATGGCACATGGAAATTAAACTGATTAAAATGACATCGCATGGAAAAGCTAGTAATGCCGTAAATATACTGTGCATGGAGTTGTTTTCGGAACCTTCACAAGGTCAAGGGTCGTAGGAGATGGAAAAGAGAGAAGGGGATGCCTGACTAATTGAACGAGCATGCCTGTTCTGTTTTTGCATGAAATGGATATATAATATCAATCTATTACTGATGGGAGGGGAGAGGAAGCCTCAGTCGTTTTGAACCCTTCGGGATGTTGCAGGAGAGCAAAGCATTGTGGGTAAATAGATGAAAATTTGGTAACTATTGCATGCTCGGATAACAGGCAGAGTTTCCTTTGAGAAGGGCTCTCACAGAATATCATCTTCTTTTTTTCGGGAGAATATTTTGCAGAGTTTGAGCACAGCAGCATATATTTTTCAGTCATTTTGAATTTTTTGTGGGTGAAATGGTGAAATGATAAATGTGGAGAATTTTTTTTCATCTCCTTCTTTTCTTGCTGTGATCCTGAATTTGTATTTTAGGCTGTGAAGAGGCTTAGACTTGATTAATACTTGAATAACACATGGTATTGCAATAATATGGTAGTAAAAAGAAACATGAAGTTAGTCACACTACATGTATATTTGAAAATTGTTAGTGCTTGAATTTCTTTCCCAAAATGTTATCAAGGAAGTATTTAATCAGTATTTTTTTAAACAATGTACAAGAAAGTAATCAGACTTTTCACTGCTAATTTCATAGAAGATATACATGTAGGAGTGCCAAACGTGATATGAAAAATAACCACTATCTCTTTTCTTCTTTTTTGGTCATTAATAAAGGAGAACATTTTGGGATGAAATCTCTTTCACATGCACTGTACAAGATGCAGCCTGTAGCTCTACAATGACAATAAATCATTGACATTTTTTTTGTTAAAATCAATAAATGTACATTTAATACATTCACGAAAAGAGAATGGAACTGAGGAAGGGGTAGGTCTTTCTCCACCCTTGGCTTTTAATACAAGATACATAATAGTGGTGCTCATGAACATCTGCAAATATGCCAACAACTTCAAAAGAAGAAGCAGTTGCATATCATTTGTAACTCTGCAGATATAAGGCAAGGTATTTCCTTGCAATTCCCATAGAAAATGTCACCACTATACCAATTCTATGACATGTACCATAACGACTGTTACTACCACTACCACTACTACTTTTACTGCCACTTCTACTGCTATTAAAGACTTTTAACACTAGTAAACATTTTTTATTTTTAGAGAGCATACAAAGATGGGTTTCCAAAGGAGGATGGGATAAAGGGGAGTGGAAGATATGCCTTTTTTAATTGTTGAAAGCATATTGCATGGGAAGTAACCAATATGCTAATAAATTGTTTCCTGTTGAAGCATAACCCCTTCAGCTCTTATCAAACCTTCTTTTTTCCAAGCGAAATTACTACTTCCAACCGAAAGAATTTTAAGTACTACAAATACTACCCCCATCTATAAAAGTCTGCTCCAGGGGCTGCAGTTCTTAATCAAGGATGGAGACTCTAACGTGTCGCAGCTAGTACGGCGCAGATAGTTACATAAACAGAAGTTGCCCTCGTTCAGATATCAAGTCCATGGAGTGCCATAATAGTTCCCACCTGTAGAGATTAAAGCGCTTTCGCAAACACGATGGAAGCAAAGACGTGAGAATTACAGCGATACAGTTCTTACGTCGTGTTCAGGGAACGAACGCTATCAAGGCCGCGTACGGTCATGAAAATCAACAGGACGGAGACAATTCTGGTTCGTGCATGCGCAGCTTTTTTTCCTTTGCGCTACCGTCGTGTTTGCGAAAGCGCCCTATCATGTATGGGAGAGGGAACTATTTGGAGCTCCATGAATTGACTTCTGAGAGCATGTTGTTGCAACTATCTCTCTCTCTATGAGCTATGTAGTATGTCATGTATGTCAGCCGAGTAACATCATAACTCTCGTCAGAGGTTTGCATCCGCTTCCGATCCCTTGAATGTCTCCCCAGGGCAAGCCATAGTGAACATCTCCTTGACGGTGACGTCCTGTCCCTAAGCAATGTCGCTCTCTCTCCTAAACATAGCTTACATAAAGCCATCTACCTGTAACATCATTATTTAACACCTATACTTATCTTTAATTTAAAATGGATGGGTTTTAAAAAGGGGGATTAGGGGAAGGGTGGGGGATGCATCTAACATTTTCATGACTTACCCCTAGGTCCGTTGGCCGAGCTGAATCTTGGACATCCTATACAAGAGAGTAATACAATACAAATGGAGAGAAAGAGAGAGAGACAGGGATGTCAGATATAGAATACAAACACTTACTTGACTATGAAACTTTCATAACAATATAGAAAGTAGTCACGTATACAGACTCAACTACAGAGATTCCTTAGACAGCTCATCTATATGATCAAAAATGTCTTAAAACTACTTTCAGCTGAAAGTAAGCAGTTTACTCACAATAAAAAATAAATAAAAAAAAGTACAAACAAATATAACTTTTGAGAACTTGACAGGAGAGAGAGATATAGCTATTGGAAGGTGCATTAATCCATTTTCATTCTACAAGAAGATTGTGAAGTAAAATCTCACAATTTTAATGCTAGTCCTCAATTTTTTCATACCCAATAGATTTTGGTATCACTTTTCATTTTCATACAGCCAACATTTTGATGCTAAAAAGAACAAAATATTGCTTGACTGAAGATATGCACTTACGATTAGGATCTTTAAAAAACTTGAGCTTCCAGGATCCATGAGAATTGATACAGACCCTGATCTTTTCAAAACTTTCATAAACATTTAGGTTCTACACCGGTTTTATCATCTTGCAATAACTCTAATAATTAAATTAAAATTCATTAATCATATGTACAGACATGTTAATTTTTACTTTTATAATCATGCAAGAAAAAAAAGTTGTTCGCCACACAATACAAGAACATAAAAGGGATCAGAATCATTAAGCATGCAATATATACCGCAGGACAATTCAAACTGTTTTTTTTTTTGGAGGGGAAGCCATTCCATGCTGAGTTTGATGAGAGCAAAGGGGAGAATATTTGTGCTCTAAATATCATGATTATACCAAACAATTTATAATATATTAGCTAGATATTAATCATAAAACATCATATATATCGTTAGATTATATGTTTAGTACAATTAGGGTTTAAAACAATATAATTAATATTAGAGCGATTACCAAACAGCTTTAATCATTCATTATTATGGCATTTACACTCATAATAATTTCATAATGTACTCATGTGTATGCAGAAATCAATTTCTTTTTTTAAAGTACATGGCCAAACAAAAGGTTAGATAGAAATTTAAGGTTATGCAGTGCATAATAATGTATAATCAGAATCTTTTCTTAGTCAAAGCACTAACAAAATCGGTGCCATTTTTGTTTAAAGAGTAAAACACCTGCAGAGCATGGTCTGGCTTTAAGCATTAGGTTAAATTAATGGTTAATGAAAGTTTTCTATTTGTGTTAGTTCAAAGACTAAAAAACAAAGAATAATATAAACTGAGAAATAATAAGTTGTTTTAATTACTAATTTTCCTGATCAAAACGTTATTTCACACAATCAACTAAAAGAAGACAATTGAAGAGTGCAGCTGGAATAGAAGTGTGCGATCGGTTAGAAGTGGAAGATAGGCAAATAAAGTCATTCATTTGTCTTACATTTATAATGGACAAAGCAAGTTTCTGCAATTGATGGGGGGAAATGAAAGGTAGATGAGGCAAAGTAAAAGATGAATGCCATATCACATGAAAAAGAATATCAACATGCTTGGTTTTCACTAGTATTCCAGAAAAAGATACCAATATGAATGAAAGTTCCCTTCGATATTTGCCCAGCAAACCAATCTGAGCTTCCTAAACCACAATTAAATTCTTATCAATCAGAAATATTACATTTCCTAAATCAAACATTCTATCAAAGAATGATTACTAAAAATTAATGAAATGAATAAAATGGGTTTAGGCCCTACATCGATATAAACAATTTAAGTTTTTCTTTCCTTTACAAAAAACAAATACTTAAAAAGTTAAAGTTAAAATACAGTAGCACACAAGAAAGACATTGTACAGGGTGAACTGGTACACAGGTGAACATATGATAGTTACAAACTAACTACTTTTCTTTCATTCATTTATAACTGAATTGAAGTTGTTTTTGTTTGCAAAGGGCTGGGAAACATTGGATAATTGGATGCAATAATCTCTGTTTGAATTATTTTTATAGGTTGCTTTTTCCATTGGAGTTTGCATATCTTTTGAGAAGTGAATCCAGCAAAAGGAGATTATGAAAAGGTGTAAATATAAAGGAGGATCTTTGACAACCTTTGAAGGGTGAAGAGTGTACAGAAGAGTTTGGACAACCAAAGAACATTAAATTAACTTTGTGAGAGGTGAAAATGGAGTAAGAACAAAAAATCCAATCTCCCCTACCCCACCTCCAAGGGGACTGCACAAGTCATTGGGAAACAAGATAAGCACACACAACACTTAACAACGCATAAGGAAAAACTTCAGCGTACCTCAGCAAACTGCTCTGTTGCCAAGGGAACCTCGTCCTCTAGAAGACGTGGTGACCCAGACTCGGAAACGGTCACTTCCGAAGTGGACACTCTATAACCAGTCACGGTAGGTTCGGACCTTTGGGTTTCGGACTTGGACATTACTATTTTGCTTTCCATTGTGATCTGCTGCACTGTGGACTCTCCAGGATGGCCCATCTTGAAGTCCTCAAAGGGACTTTGTGGGTAGGTCTGTTGACTAGGGGAGGTGTCTCCTTCCCATGCCTGAGCACCCATTGAGGTGTGCCTGATGTCAGTCAGGTCTGGGCCTGGGATGTTCCCTGTGGCATCCAGAGGCTCTGGGTCTCCCATGAGATCAGGGTTGATGCCATGAACATCGCTTGAGGATACCGCAGCAACAGCAGGTTCCTCGATCGGCTCTGACCCTGTCAACGGTTCTGGCTCCATGTCTGCATACGGATTGATACTCTCCACCCGGTGCTCGGACTGAGCTTGGATCTGGGGTTCCTCGATGACTACATCGCCGATTGGATCTGGTTCCATGTCCCGGTACGGGTTGATGCTTTCTTCTTCCTGTTCTACACTTGCTTCAATCTCTGGCTCTTGGACAATGTTCGCAGCATGGGCGATGTAGAGGTTCTCATCAGAGCTCATGCGGTCGGGCGTCGGTGCCTCATCGACCTCGATCCTAACCTGCGACATCTGGGGTGCCAACTGCACCCCTTCCAGTTCATCAGTCTCTACACCCCCTTCGGAGGAAATGGAATCAACCTGGACCCTGATCTGTTCCGCAGCTTTTTCAAGAGTCCTATCGGCAGTGCCTACAAAGACCGCGGTTTCTGTCGAGGATTCGGTACCTGATTCGGGACCGCTTGTTTTGGAAGTGACCGTGACGCGAGTCTGCGTGACCGTTACGCTTTTTGAGGAGGAAGGACCCGCAGAAGCCATGTCCATGTTTGACTTCTAAGGGGAGGAAAGGGGGACAAGAAAGATGTCTCTGTAATACCACAGGTCACAATAATCCTGGAATATATCATTTCTCCCTCACACTCTTTGCAGTTTGTTTGGATCCAGATATTTCACATAGAGTAAAAGCAACACTCCCATTTATACCAAGATTTCAAAATAAAAACTTGTCAATTCTTCAGTAAAAACATCTGATAGTGGATAATTACCTTATGATTCTTATGAAGCTTCTTTTCTTACAAATATTAGATTAAGTCATTTACCAAATTCTGTTCACAGAACTTCTAGAAAGGGAACCAAGAGGACTGAAAGGGCACGATTAGGAAGGGTAAGTTTAATAGGACAGTTCAAAACAAAGGAGAGAAGAATGACCAATCAGGATGTTTGTAAGTGAAAATTTGGGGATACGTTCAGTGCAGGGATCTCAAGACCCGAAGACATTCCAAAAGTTGATCGAGCACTGGCATGCCTTCTGTTACTATCATACCATGCAGTGTTTCAAATAAGATGAAACATATGAGTCATCCATTGCCTGGGCATCACTGGGAAACACTTTGAAGATATCGCATAATGCTTTCAGGTACAGACACATCAATATTACAGGTAGATCATACATAGTATTTCATCAACATTTTATGATGGTTCTACTTCTTGAGTAGAGTATAGTCATATAGACAGTGAGGATGTCTATCACAGTTCATCATACGTGTATATCTAAAAGAGGCAATTTGAAGATTTTATTGCTAATGAATAGAGATTGAATTACATTCAAATACGAGAAAGTGATATAAATATCATAGTAGTAAGACCATGCTGCAAGCCAAATGTTAAGATCTCTGTTAGAAGGCTGGTTATGATAAGTACTCAAGAGCTAAAAGCATGTTGATGGATGGATAAATGCTATATTTGTACATTCAAGAAAGAAATATCCAAACTGTTAACAATACCTTGGTCCATATTGGTTCTCTATTCGTTTTGGTGTTAATTTAATACTGAACAATTTATATCAGCAGAATAACACTTGGAGTGACAATCCAAACAGTCACTCAGCAGATTCCTGAAATGCGTTTTTCCTATAGAAACTTAAACGATATGACTTTGTAATATATTTAAATGCTGGATTGAATCATATTCGATTGCAATGTTTGGAAGAAAAAAAGCTACAGTGGATAAAGATCATAACTAAATATAAGTAAAAGGTATAATCTAATATTAGTTTGAAGATTGAATCACAATCTAAGTTTTCTTTTCTATTTTTACTTCTTTTTATTTTGTTGGGGACCGTAAGAATTGGTTTGTGATCAAATTCAAAGAGAGATTTGTGGTTAAATGCAATGCTAAGTGTGGCAATTAATGGTTAGTGTGCCTCAAAATACCTCCAAAAGAAAATGAAACAAAAAGAAAACACATAAAAAGTGATTTTTTTTTTAAAAATGACAAAAGCTCTGTTAACACAATACCTGTGGTCCAGTCGGAGAGGGTGAATCCTCCTAAAACAAAGTAGATGGGAGAAAAAATTGACAAGAACAGGTTAAATTTTCACAATAAATGAAATGCAAAACTTGAAGAAATATGATACACTTATGTACCGGTATTGATGCTATAGTTTCATTACTAGGGGCAGAATAGTTCTAATTTTCATCGTCTGTATTTCATAGAAGGGCCTTAATTGTCCAGTCTATGGCCCATTTAACGGAGCAAGACCCTTATTCCTTCAGATAATGTCCGCTTCATGGAGCTTTTGAGTGATCTACAGAGTGAACATCCGTCTCACAAACATTTCTGTACCGAGGGATGTTGATCACTGACGATGTCTCCAGATTTTGTTTACATACAAATATTAGGGGAGTGTTTCACAAAGACTAAGAGCGACTTTAAGTTGGACTTAACAAATGGCAGGCCGTTCATGCCACTGCTTCCTCTCACCATTATGATCTTTAGATAATATCTTTTCCTTCAATAATGAATTTAAAAAAAATATAAATTCTGTGGATTTGTGACCATGATTCGTACATCCCTTGAGAGACCAATGTCAGTAAATGGTGAGAGAAAACAGTGGCATATGAATGACCTGCCATAGTTAAGTCCAACTTAAAGTTGATCTTGGTCTTTGTGAAACACCCCCTAGGTCTTCATACCTTACATTTTATTGACAAGGGTAAATAAATGAAATTCTTTGGTCCTTTTTACAAGATAATCTCTCCTAATCTTCTTCTTAAATGGCACATGATTAATTCAATTAACCCGTTGCCTACATGAACTTAGGTGATCCCTGTGTTAAGGTTAAGGGAATGACAAAATTCAGGATTCTAGGGGTTAACAATAAAATGAGATCCTCCAATCTGTATAACAATATTATTATTATTTTTTTTTTAAACATGTAAACACCTTTTTAATAAAAACGAACAAAGGATATGGTTTGATTTGGTAAAACAGAAATAGTGCCAACCACGTAAAATCAGAAGGATTCTGCCGAAATCGATCTAGTGTAAATGCATGTATAGGAAAGGGTGGACGAGAAACTCGCATAAACTTTACTAGATGTCATGCTTGGGTTCAAATCAAAGAATACCAAATTGATATGATATGATATGCTATTGTAAAAGGGAGGCGTGCAGGTATCCATGCAAGAAAACAGCCTGCAAAGAGCCAACTGCAATCCCAGACAGACATGTAAAGAGCACATATAAGGTTACTTTACAGGGAAGTGTATATAGTGGCACACAGGCGCGTACGCAGCAGGTGGGGGGGGGGGGTTAAACCCCCTCCCCCTCAATTTGTTTTTAATTGTAAAAAAAATCAATTTATAAAAAAAAAAATTGTGCCCAAGGAGGCAAAAAAAGAAGAAGTGTTTCTTCCCCCCCCCCCCCCCCCCCCAAGCCACTGAACGAAATATCTGACGACATAATTTTCCAATTTCCGGAGCCAAAAAAAATAATAGAAATGTGCTGAGGATGAGGGAGGATGCAGTATCTAATGTGATTGGCTAATAACCTATATGCATGCAAGGTGTAGACATGGTTGGTATGTACACAGAGGGTAGAGAAGGTGAAACTATAGACCCACAGTGTAATAAATTCCATGAAGCAGAATTGACAGAATTAAAGGGGTTTCAGAGAAATAGGTATGAGAGAACAGGGGCAAAAGAGAAGTTTCAGTTCTCAATTTGTGCAATGACCTTCCAAAGTCTTCAGAACAAGTGATAACCTTCTAAATCTTATGAATTTTCAAAATCAAAATGATTGTGGACATCGTTTAACAATATTAAATCTGAGATGCATGGCCCTACCTGTTATCAGTGTCTGTGATATGGTGTAATAATGGAGCCCTAACAAAAATTGCACTTCAAAATTAAGTGCCTCAAAAAGTAACAATCTTTGAGTGAATGGTTTTACCATACTCATTTTTCCCAATAGACTGTAGTGTTATGAAAACTGTTAGGAAAACAGAAAATTCGATTTTTTCTTTTTTTCTTTTTTTCCCCAATCATGAATATCTTGATAATCGGACAGACGGTCGACTTTTATGTGATCCCTGACTAACCCAAAGGTTTATAATTATCATTCCAGCATGAGCTAAATCCAGGATTTTGTTTCAGAATCTGAGACAAAGTTACCCAATCCCTTTAATGTGAGGATGAGTAGAGGAGGACCAGCTAGAGGAAGCGGCAGCTGAATGATTACCTCTTTGGTTTCTTCCAGCGTTCCAAACGAAGGTTCAAAGTGGAGCTCTCTTCTTTCTTCTTCATGCTTCTCAAGAATTTCTTCCTTGATCTCCTAGCGATGCAGGGGGAGGAGAAACATGGTAAAATAATAATCCTCTCATGCATGTAAACAACACAGCCAAGCCATGGCGGAGCATGACCAAAATAAAAAAAAATTGGTATGTGCATATAACTCAGCAAAACCACAACACAGTGTCAGGAAAGGTTACATGCACTATGAATATGACGGACAAAGAAAGCGGACAAAATATACAGTTCCTCAGGTAGACAACACATCCCTTCACTGCTATTATGTAAAAAGGTGAATATGCATGTGACACCTGTTCTACACATTTTTACATAATAGCAGTGAAGGGATGTTCCTTTGTCTACCTGAGGAACTGTATATTTTGTCCGCTTTCTTTGTCAGTCATGTCCATAGTGATGATCGAGAAAATATTGGCCTAGCTGGGATGAACTTGGTAAATTTTGCAGGGTCAAAGGTGAAAGGTCAAACAGGGTTGGAATGCATGACATGATCTAGAGAGTATTCCTAAACACCGAGATGATTTTTCTATTTCGACTTGTACAAAACATGGTCTGGGAACATCACATGATTATAAAATCATAACTAAATCTGAACATGATTTTCTTTTCTAACTTTACTCATAATTACATGGTATTATCAGAGAGAACAAATATAGGAGGGGTTGGGTTGGTTGGTATCATAAATAAGAGAATAAAGAGATATATTTTTGTTTGAATAAGATTAAGGGTTTGAATAAGTGTGTATCTCAGCATGCTTCTGTCATTAAATGTCTCATGCACTATTCAAGTCCTTCAACTAGAAAAAGGAGGGCTTCATTACAGTGTCCCAAAGTCTTCCATAAATTAATATGAGATGGATATATGAATCTAAGTACAATACTGTGAGGTTTAAAGAACTTTTATTGAATTCAAAAATACATCTCTGACAAATTATACAAGTGGATCTTTTCCCCCTTCTTTTTAAAAGAACTATCTCTACCAAGTTCTACCGATTTGATAAGGTGGAAATCTATCGATCTTTCTCTTCTTTTTTTTCTCTTCTTTTTTTAAATATTTTGAATTGAAGTCTAGGCTTAGGAACAGAGATATAGAGTGCCATGTTTAGATACTAATGCAAACCTTCACATCAGTATAAACGGAAACGATCCAACCATAATTGATGAGTAATAGTAGACTGATGTTAAACTGGTGTTAAATTGGTATATGTCCACACGTTAACAAGACCTCCCTTAATCTTTTCATCAATAAATAAATAGTAAATGTAATTAAAATCAGAAGGGAAAGTTCATTTACGACACAGCACACTTGAAAATGGAAAAGAAAAGAGCAAGAAAATTTACCAAACAGGCATGTAATGATGCAGAAGAAAGAATAAATATGAAAAGGGATTATATTCCTGTTTTATTTCAATGAAAATGCAGAATTAAAGATAAATTTACCTCATAGAATTCTGCTGCAGCTGCCGATTCTTTCACATCCTGTTGCAAAGAAGCAAAAACTATTGTGATTAATTTTTTGAAAATAAAATACTTTCAGGTAATACAATAAGTCGATGTTCCTTGCAAATAAAGACAAACGCTTCTTATGTATTTCTGTTTATTTTATGCGCCACATAAGTGACTGTTTCTGCTCACTGAAAGGTTAGTCTGATTGGCGATATAGCTTGAAAATCAGTTCTTTCTTTACGATCAGTAGAAAAATTACAAATTTTGGTGTCATTGATATAACAAAAGTCTTGGAGAAGCTTGCAGCGTGGCAAGCGAAAACTGACCGAAACAGGTAATTTGTTACTGATTGTGAAGAAAGAGCCACTTTTCAGACTGTTTATGCTAGTTTAAACCTTGTATCAATCAGAAATCACCATTAACTTGTATAAATTTAAAAATTATGATTGCCATTTTTATTGTTTAGTATTCAAGGAATGTGATCTGCTAAAATCTACTAAAGCCGACACATATTCTCTAGCTTTGATCTGTACCTCAAATATTTCTTTTAAATTTATGTCAAGGAAAGAAAAATATGGACTACTTAATAACATTGTTTTTTCATTATTGGCATGGGCACAAGCACTTTATAAAAAACGGTTAAGTTTCTGGAGGTGAAGTGAGGGGCTAACTGGGATACTCATCAAAATATTGAGAAAATTGACATGCAAAACGTGTAAACAATCATGCACACACAAAATGAATATTCTAGAAAATCACGTGTAATTTTGCTTTGAAGTTTAGTGTGGTGTTTGCAGATTTTGATGTGCTTTTGAAATACATTGAAAAAAATCAGTATGATATTGCAAAAGAAACAAGTACTTGACATATTAGAAAATGAGACTGCAGATAACTATTTTAACTTTTAAAAATTTGCAACTACTGGTACATCATAAAAATAAATCACTGATATATCTACAAGCATGCATCTTACTAAATTATGATTTACAAAAGAAAGAAAATGAAACTATTTTATTTGGGCTGAACTCAAGGAATTTTTAAGCTACAATCCAGAAGATTTGTTTCTTCTTCTTTCATACAAGTTCCTTTCACAATGGAAATAATGAAGATTTGATTAATCTGCCAGGCATATATCAAATTGAGCATTAAATATGAATGAAGCAGATGATAATAAGGAAGCTAATAGTTTCAAATTTTCTGTAAATGAACCTGCTGAATTAGTTCTTGGAAAGGTAATCCCTGATAGAAAAAAATCAAGAATAGAAAAAAAATCAAGAATGAACAAAAAATCTACTAAAAGCCCTTTTAGTTGCCTTTCCCATTGCCCTTTCAAAATGTGCTTGACAATGACGAATTACATAATCCAGAATGGTTTCTAAGAGATATTGAAAGAACCCTTGAGTTGAATCTATACAATCATGGTAATACTTATTAGATCTAACATGATAGCAGAGGTACAGCTTGTAAAGATAATAATAATGATAATAAAGAGGACATAAAATAATACACTCACCACTTTCTACTAACTGGGAAGACATGTAGACACATTTAGGATTTGATTTTTCTGGATCACGACCTTTGAACTATGAACTTTTCTTTCCTTAGCAGAGCAGTGCAGGCAGGTCACACACCATGCATAAATATTAAACACTAAACCAGTTCACTGCAGAACAGGGTGCAATTGGTCAGTTCAAACTAGATCAATCCAGTTGGCACTGGTTTGAACTGGTTTGAACAGGATCGTACTGCTTCACACTTTGACAAACCACTTCAACATGCACAGGTTTGTGCTCGGGCAAGGAAAGGACTGGATTTACAAAATCTGGATATCATTTGCTGATGGGATAGAGTCTTTCAAACAGAAGCAAATACTTTAGGGAATATCAAATCAATTAATCTTCATTTAAATTTCAGGTGGATTAAACAAAATGTTGAAGTTCATCAAGCATATTGGAGTAATAAAAAATGGATTAGCTTTGTTAGAATGAGTTAGGTTACTCGATGATGAGTTAATAATTAAGCTTTTTTTTTTTTAAAACAATGTGGATAATATCGTTGCCCTTCTTGGGAAAACCTCTGGAGGAAAATTGGTGAAAAGAGAAGATCTATGCAGATAACAGGAACTGAAGATGCCAATGTACAATATACTGCAGAAAAAAACAATTCTTTGACGATAAAGACAAGGCTATGAACGAATTTGCATCTGCACATTAAACATTAAAGATTCATAAAATTGAAAAGGGGCTTGAAATATGCAAAATGTAAATATTGTATGTGCAAAAGGAGAAAGAGATGCTTCTTTGAAAGGAATCAAATGTAGAGAGAGCATGGAGAACATGAAGGAAAGCGCTTTGATGTGCAAAGAAAATAAATTGAGGACATTTAAAGACGCATGGGGAGTAGGGGTCTCGGGAATAGAAACAGAGTCACCACATTTTTCACAAAGATTGTTGTTTCCATCAAACTACTGCAACATGCACTCTCCTTGAACAAACAAACAACCACTATCAACCAATGAAAACAGCTCATGAAATTACTGATAAGCAACAAGGGTGTGGCCACATAATTAATTAGGATCTGGGATCATGAATATGCATGTACCTCAGAAGAGCTCGCCTCGATAGCTTCTTCTTTCAACTCCTGAGGGGGTAGTTCAGGGAAGAAGGAAAGAAAATAAAAAAGGAAGAGAAAGAGAAAAGTCCTTTGAGAAAAGGAAATATGTCCAAAACGACAAAAAAGTTTGTGATCTTAAATATTTACAAATCCATAAAGCTGGAAAAAGTGATTGAAAATGTCACCTTCTTACAAAGAGAATGACTGAAATCTAATCAAATTTCATTTGACAAAATAAATCACAGATTACAAGATTCTGGGAGCTGCTTCCCTACAATAGGTGAATTACAATAAAATTATGAGATTAAACTTTGACCAGATGTAATTCAGTCTAAATAGAACAACATTGGGTACAAGATTTCATTCTCAAATACAATGTTGTTGTTTTTTAATTAATAATAATTCTCTTCTCAAAACTATGCTGTCTTGAGTTTCATTCCCAATGAAGGAAGCAATTATCCTAGTTATCAGATCTATTCATCTTTTGTTGACTGTCCGCAATATTTATATTTGGTTACACCATTTGAAGGGACAATTGATATCTCAGGTGGTTCTTGATAATTAAGCAAAATGCTAATTAATAATAAAACTTTTAAAAAAACATCTTATCAGGTAAGACAGAAGGAGGAAGTACCTTGATTAATCTATCTGTAACTTCTTGTCGAGCTTGCTCCTACACAAGTCAGTTGAGACAGCGGCAAAAAGAAGACAAAGAAAGTATTATCAGATGTTGTTGTAGGGATAGGAGGGAAGTAACAATTAATTTGAATTTTGGCATATGTCAAGAATAACACTTTTGAGATGAGCAGTTTCTTCACAAAGTTAGAATTTGTTTTAAATCTCTGTATATCCCAAAATTATCATTTAAATCTTTGTGTTAGTACTACACGTAGCTTGCATGTATGTCAGATACAGACATATCTAAACAGATTTATCTTCTTCCACGAGTTTGGTGACAAAATAAAGTTTTGGTGGTTTCAAATTGCTTCATATCACATTATCATTTCATTTTCAGTGATGGTTCACAATTGCTAGTCAGATAACGATGACGTTTAGACATCGCTGCAAGCATTTCTTGTATTTCCTATCTAGTTCTTGTGATATATAGAGCGGGCATTGTACAATTGAATAAAATAGCAATTTCTATTGACTTGTTGAATACCTCTAATGTACTTTGGAGAATATCAGGTGTTTGTTGCCCCTGTTACCATGGAAATGATGCATTTGGTTTTGGAGAGAGGAGAACAAACAAAATAAAAGAAAGAAAAGAAGAGAGAAAAGAAAATAATGACACTTGTTACAAGATGCCTGTGTAATTAAAAATGTAAAATCAATTTTCTTCATACAACACCCACAATACACCAAAACTAATACGTTGGACTGTTGTACATCAAAAACATGATCGTCTATATATGGCATACAGATTTATTTTCAATTAAGTAGCACAGGGATTATCAACTGTCGATGCAACACAAGTCATAGGAATTCAAATTGTATGCTGTTACATTTTTTTTCCTGCAAATTTTGAAAGATCATGAAAACCAAAAATAATCATCAGAATTTCTATTGCCTTGAAATTAATAACAACCTTTTCATCTCCATCACTCTTTGCCTTTAATATTTGTTGTGATCCTTTCACAGAAAACACAACCTCAGCAGTGTGAACATACAACAATCTCTCTCTCATGTATTAAGCATTATTAACACACAAAGAGGGGGAATTTTTCATCTTCCATTTCATGCGAGCATTACTATTAGAAACCCAGGTTCTATTTCCCAATACTTTAATGTTGATTAAGAAAGTCAAATCTTTAGTGTACTCTGAAAAGTTAAATGTAAAGTTAGTTAAACTTTCTCACATATTTAAAACAAAAACTGTTCAGTAAAACGTTTATCTTTCATAATTCATATTTCCTATACAAAGGAGTGAGCTATCATATATTCCATATTAAGTTAGAAAAGGTCATAATAATCTACTTGTTCATTCTGGACTTTCATGTAGCTATTATCAATGAAGATTTTTTTTATTTTTTTTAATTTTTTTTTTTATTAAATATATCCATATTTTTCAAAAAGAATGCTATGTGAGAAATCAAAATCATACTTGAATAATAGTTGTTTTCAAATTCATTTCATAAACGTCTGAAGTTTTGTTGGTATGAAAAAAGTTCTGATATAAAAAATTACCTGAACGCACGTAATAGTAATTACTACGCTATTTTTATAGGATATGTAATATCTAAGACACCTGTGTTTAATATCCTCCCACCTTGGTAAATATAGGGGATATATTTTTTTAATTTATGCCTTCTGTGTAATGTAGGGGAATTCATCTTCATCCTACAACTCCTCCACAAGTACGACTTATTATCCCCAAAATCAGAAAGCTATATTATCTTTATACCCCACCCCCCCCCCCCCAAAAAAAAAGAAAAAAAGTCAAATAGTAATGTTACCCATACCTTCTTGCCAGTATCAAGTACCAGATCATGTTAAATGCAGTGTTAACTAAACATGGTCAAAACTGTCAAATACGTGTACAAAGCATAGAAAGAAAGATAGAGGTAACTAGTGAGAGAGGGATGGTTAAAGAGAGTAAAGATAAGGAGGAAGTAATAGCGGAAATAAAAAAGAGAGAGAAAGAGAAAGATACGAGGCACATCTTTGTGTTCATCTGAACATGTAAGAGAGGAGAGATGTAGAAAAGGGCTGGGGAAATGGTTGTTAAGCATATTTACATTCACTACTATGGCCACTACAAACATCGAGCCTGAAACCAAACTCGCCCACCACAACAACATCGCCAACAAACTTTACATACGACTCTGCCAACCACACCGAGCAAGCAGAACTTCCACGGAGGTCAAAGGTCAAAGGTCAAAGGTGAAGGGGTTCATAGATCGGGTATGGAGGTGGTGGAGGAACGATAAAATGATGATCTGTTTTCATGCATACCTGAAATGCATGATTGTTGGCAGTGTCTAATCCCCTGTGATCCTTTAGCGCAGTGCGGCGTGTACGAATGAACGAACGAACGGTGCGAAGCGCAGTTGGGATTTCCATTTTTTAATACAAATTGGAGCATCGTTTAGAATCACATTAAATTTCAATTAGTGGGGTTAGTTCAAAAAAAGAATAAAATGAAACACGTAAATAATAAAAATGAATAATCAGTAATAAATCTTTAAAAAATACAAATAAAATTGTCACAAAGGATATACAAGAAAGTGAATCACTGGTTCCGATTGAGTATAGGATTGTTTAAAAGATGCAAAGATTGAGAGTATTTATAAGGGAGAAATAATAAATAAGAAACAAATTAAACAAAGAGAAAGGGTTAATGATAAAAAATAATCATGCAATGTTCAAGTATGGATGAAACGAAAATTAAAAAAGCAAATTGTGAACAAAATATGAAATACTATGAGCGATGAAATTTAAGTTTAAGAAGATTTGTCTTCGTCAAAGTGCAACTACTCTGCTTGGCTGTGTGCTCCTAATGCTGCAAAAGAAATGGTTGGGTTATTGATGAGCTAACAGCTCTAAATTATTTGCTTGCATTCTAAGGGTTAAGGAAGAGGAGGGGATATCACCATTGTCATACATGCATGCGTAACTCTTACAAGACGGGAGTCAATAGCACACAATAATAATACATCATTACTTCACGGGAATATGAATGGAATGGGGTGAAAAGTAGATCGCACTAAATCATAATGGAAATATGAACATGCTATAATAATAATAATAATAAAAATAAAACTGAGAGGGAAATTGTGACATGCTTCTTCGGGGATTGAAGAAAACGTGTTCCGGCTGAAAATGGGGGATTCATAATCCCCTAAGACTGCTGTGAAGTAACTGCTGAGGTGACGAAATATGGGCATTGGCAGGACAAAAATAGCTTTGCGTGGGACTAGAGGAGCAAAGTTCAAATAAAAATGGCAACTACTGAAAATAATAAAGGACCGCTTCACATCTCCGCAGCTCAGGAGCAACTACTTTAGGAAAAAAATGATGACCGCTAGGATTGGATGAAATGATGACAATATGACGGATATCTTTACACATTTTGAAGTAAATGAATAAAGGAATGGGAAGTTTAGAGAGAAGGAAAGATTGTATAAAGCAGGAGTGTACAGAAAAGAAGCAGTGAAGTGAGAGAGCAGGTAGTTTCTAGAGAGTTACTTTTTTTTCTTCAATTTGACGGAATAAAAGTACTGAAACTTTTTGTAAATTGTCAGCACCCTCATTTTGTTGTTTCCTTCCTCTCACATCTATTATGTAAACACAACTTCATTCATACCTCTCTCTCCGTACTATGTATCACATCAATTAGACACATACATGTATATATATCACTTACATATTTATACCACATTTCCTCATCGGTGTGCAACACGAGTCTGATATCGTGCATCGTTTTTTTTGTTATATGAGACTTTCCATGCATTAAAGTATGAACATTTGGCATAATGTCACCTTGCCCCAATGAAAAGTTCCATTAAAACAAAATAAAAAGGAAACAAATTGTGGAAATTATTATTTCTGCATCTTAACCGTAATTTCCATCTACTTTCTGCCATGAGCATGAAATAAAGATGTTTCTTGGTTATTTCAATCTCTATCATTATTTTTGACTGGTGGTGCTTTTGTGACAGATGGTGATTTGGTTTTTATTGGGTTTTTTTTTTTTGGGGGGATGCCATGCTTTGCTCTTGGTAAACATCTAAACTTTTGGACTTTTGACAATGCTGCATAGCATTTCAGCACATCTTTTGTGTTGTTGGCATGGTAAGACGTGACTCACAGATAACCAGAACATTCACATTCACAAACAATGTCTTAAACTGTTCTCTGTTCAAACTCTTTTTTCTTCTCATCACTTTTTCCTTTTCTCTCTCTTCTCTTCCTTCTCTTTGATCCAATCAAAACAGCACAAACAATTTGACAAAAAGGATAACAAAAATACACACAAGTAAGCACTCCAAAAACAACTTCGGCATTTTGTAACAAACAAACAAACAAAAAGACAACATGAAACAAACAACAAACAAACAAGATACAGGTCAACGGACACAAAATACACACACTCAGCAACACAACAGACTCCAGATGAATATTCATCACAAATATGCAAATTCATGTAAATTACCCCAGAGAACTCTAGTGTGATGTCTGCTTGACCTTGAGGTGAAAAGGCATCCATGTCGTTTCCTAGGCGATCTGGAGAATAAAGAAAATGGATTTTAATAAACAATCACAAAAGTGGAGGGCATATCAAATTTAAAATGGAGAATGAAAAGAGTTTTGCTATCAACTGTTTTCAAACTTTTATACAGAAATGTTTGTAATACCGTAAGCATGGAGCACCGGTAAGAAGCGGGCTTCGGACAATAAATCTTCCAGAACATATAGGTGTGAAAATATTTGACAAAATTTGTAATAAACCCTAGTCGTTATCAACAATGATTGGAAGTCAACAAATGATGATCAATCACTAGTGATAGCATTGCTGATTATTCAATATCAAACTCTCTTATTCCTTCTATTTTTCTTGTGCGCCTTGGAATAGAATTGTCTGGATAGACGGCGCTATATAAATGCCTATTATTATTATTGTTACAATCAGATAAAGGTAACACTGCTTTTTCAGAGTCAAGCAGGATGGTACATGTCTGTTTTTATTTTCAATTTTATTTTTTTAATAGATTTTCTTTATCTTTCTTTACTTTTTTTTTGGAGGTGTTAAAGGGTGGAAAGGTGACTGGCCTAAATTTCAAATAAATAAATAAATAAATAAATATCTAAGATTTATATTGCGCTGGTGTACACATACAGTTTCAAGGCGCTTTACAAAACAAATGAAATGAAAATTATGTTTAATCTAAATATGATATAAGCATCAACAAGAAAAGTGAAATGAACATTGTGCTTAATTTAGACGAAACAAACGCTCTTACTTAACTAACAGCGTATTTAACAATAACATGATAATGAAAATCAAACTACAATAATTAAGTAACATAAATGAAACTGCAATAATTATGTACTTTGGATAATGAATAAATTAAAAGATAGGACATGTGCTTATGAATTAGGTATGAAGATGGGGAATTACTTTGTGTTGAACAGGTAGGTCTTAAGTCTACGTTTAAAAGTGTCAAGGGGATTCATAGACAGAGATAGGGAGATTGTTCCAGAGTTTAGGAGCACATACAGAGAAGGCACGATAACCATAGCGGGTGTGAGTTTGAAGACCAGATGATAGTTGAAGATGAGCAGATGTTGATGAAACTAACCTGATTCGTTTAGAGCCATCTGGATGTCTCTCATCATTTCTGAATCGTCATCTGGTTGGGCTGAAACATCTAGACTAACATAGTTGCCTAGGCAACGGTCGATGATGTCTCCCCTACCAATACTCCTTAGCGCCTCCTCCAGCCTCTCACCTGATAAAAAGAAAAAGGTTAGAAATTTATTTTTAACTCAAGAAAATGGTTTTTCATGCTATTTACACATTGAGGACTGTACCCCACGTATATTCAGCTGGAAGCCTTTAGGAGATGCCTGTTATAGCAAAATCAATTGTCCTTAAACTGGCTAATATCTTACAGAGAACTTGTTATTACAAGAGTAAACGATATGGGCTATTCTATGGATGAACAAAGTAATATTTTTTGAGGATCTCTTCTATTTAAAAAATTTTAGAATTGAGAGAAAGACATACCGGTCAACGTCATTAGCTTTTACCGTAGAGTTTTCAAAATAAAAAGTTTTGGGTAATTTATCCACTTATACATGCATATATGTTAAAGTGTATGTAGATTGTAAACCATACTCTTTTAATGTAAAGCGCACAGAGAATTAATTTGTAATTATTATGCGCTAAATTAATCAAAAGTAATTATTATTATCATAATCACATAAAACTATCGAGACCCCAAAAAACAGAATCCTGCATCCCAAATCTCAAATCACATACATGTGGAATACCCACAAGTAGCCCCTGGACTTTCTCCACCAGAATATTACCTCAGCCCCTCCCCCCCCCCCAAGAACGATCCCTTGGTGGTTGTTTAAGGGCAATTGGGGTAATTCTTTTAATTGGAGGGGAAGGTGAGTTTGAAAGCTTCTTATTGAGGATGGGGGTTGTTGTCAGGGATGATGTGGGAAAGAAATATCCTGAAATGCTACTTACAATCCAATGAAAGCAGATTAAATTATTCATCTCAGTGTAGCAAGCTATATGAAAATCTGAATCAGAGGCTTTCAAACTTATCTGTATTAGTTTATAGGAGGGATTACACCACCCTGCAAGGTCACTGGACAGGTGGCTATCTCATCAACTCAGCTCTCAATTAATATAAGAAAAAGAGGATCATGGGGGACCAACAGGCACCGATTGGGGAAGTTTTCTATATAGAGGGAGCAAGTACATGTAGCTACAAGTAGTATAGTGGGGCTTTAAAACTTACTCGTTGCATCTTTCCCTTCTTGCTCCGACCAATTGATCAGCATGACGAAGGCCTGTTCGGGTCTGTCGTCATTCTCCCTCTCGATGGCCTTGAGTTCCCTCTCGCTGAGGCCTAGCTCACGACCCAGGTCCTGCCATTGGTCTCCTACTTGATTGGCGGCGTCCCACAGCCTGATCTCGGCTCTCTGATGGGCGCTCTTCGGGCCTGCACATAAAAACGTGACGATAAGTGAGTTTTGGTCTCTCCATTCTCAATTTACCCATTTTCAAAATTTCAA
Organism: Strongylocentrotus droebachiensis; assembly: GCA_035222895.1. Taxonomy (NCBI): domain Eukaryota; kingdom Metazoa; phylum Echinodermata; class Echinoidea; order Camarodonta; family Strongylocentrotidae; genus Strongylocentrotus; species Strongylocentrotus droebachiensis. The sequence goes on from JAVYIG010006159.1 coordinate 47,748, forward strand.
TTCAACATAGAGAGTTAAAGGGATTGAGTATCTCTGTCTCAGATTATGAAACAAAATCCTTGATTTAGCTCATGCTGCAATAATAACTATAAACCTTTAGGTCAGTCAGGAATCATCCCATGACTTTACAAGCCGATCGTCTCTCTGATTATCAAAATATTTATGATTGGAATTAGAAATGTCAAAAACAGTTTGCCAAACAGTTTTGAACAACACTACAGTCTATTGGGGAAAATGTATATGGTAAAACCGGTCCCTCAAAGATTTTTACTTTTTTGAAGCAGTTCATGATCTTTTTGAAGTGCAATTTTGTTAGGGCTTAGGGAAACATTGTTGAACCATGCCTTAAACTTGCCTTCTGGTTTCAAACAAATTACATGGAAAACAAAAAAAACGTTAAACTTACTCATTGATGGATCTTGGAGGAATGTGTATCTCTTGCGTAGTTTGAGCGATGCAAAGTTGAGATTGCTTGGGACTCCATCTTGCTCCTGTACAGACACAAAAGATTGAGGGAAAATATGATATGATTATCCACCTGGACTTGGATTTAATGCATGTATCAACAGGTGATTTTGTAGGTTGAAATGTATTCAAACTTTTAACAAAAATGTTTGGCTGCATCAGCAAGCAACTTGCCTTAATGGATAGCAATTAACGAACATCGAATTGGATCATCGAAAAGGATCAGAAACCATAACCTCCGAGTAATCAGTTTGATACAATGATAGCAGCTCTAGACTAGAACAAGATTAAATTTTTCATTGTGATCCTTTTTATTATAATTTTGTTTCCTTATCGATAGAACCTTAATTTCTTTTTTATACACATAAATACAGAAATATTACTTTACATGACCAATTGCAGACAGCGCAACCCATGATGAAACAGAGAAGGAAAAGCAGCAAGAGTAAATTCTGATGACTAGCTGCTACAATATCATACAAATAAAATAACCACTTTTAAACCAAAAAATAGATAAATGTCAACAAGCTACATGTATACACCTTTATAGCATGCTTACAGGTAGTAGCATCACATTAAAAAAAGATATGTCTGTACAAGTATGATACATTTGGTAATATGACAGCCTTTAAATTACTTGTATGCTACAAATCGCATAGTTATATAGTAATTTTTTTTCTTCATCTTCAAAGCTGAAAATTGGGGAGTTGTATTTCAAACTTTTATATTTTTTTTCTTCTTCAAATTATGTGTTTTTAAAAGGTAGGTAACATTAAACACTATTACCTTTAAGCACTATAACCAAAAAAATCATAACTACAAAATTGTACATTGTAATGACATGCAAAGTGCAAACGAAATGCAATCAACATCATTCCAAATCATTCAGGGTAAAATCAATATGATTCTATCAAAGCCTGCCAATTATTCAAATCCCAAAGAGAATATCAAAAACAAAACCAGAACAAAAGTAGAAACCAAATAGAGGCATGCAGGAGAGTCTCACAAACAAACATTACTGAGGTTACATCTAAACTAAACACCTGTACATGTATAACAAACATTCATATTTGTCATATACATTGATATTTAAAAAAACACAACTACAATAAAGAATTTTATGTTTAAACTGCTATAAATTCACCAAACACTTCAGTGAAGACAGAACATCCCATCCAAGGAGACTTTAAATTCCCTAAAATTCTGATTGAATTTTTTTCCAGCTTGTTTTTACTTTGCCTTTTTTTTTCTTCCCTTTCTTCTTCTTCTTCTTTTGTAAATAGAATGCATACAGATTACAAAATATAAATTTAATACAACATCAACATGCATGACAATCAATATCTAATAATCAATATAATATAATACATTTATAAATAAGAATACATAATACATTTCCACTTAAAATACCTTTATTGTAAATGTTACGATGAGATTCGCATCATGTGAATGATCGAGGGAATTCGGAGTGAAAAGAGAAAATTAGTAAGCAAATACATCCATTCAAACACAATATTATATTTCTAATGATATATTCATAATATATCAAACTATCCTACCAATCAAGATGTACATACATATACAGTATATTACAATTGCACTCATTCTCTGAATCAGATATGGAATCAGATATAATTTTTTAAATATTAAATACTCAAAATTACAGTTCTAAATCGACAATCAAAGTAAAGAAAATAAATCCATTATTTTCATAAATTCAAACTTTACAGATGTTTCGGCTTCTTGATTATAATGACGTTAATTGTAATTCACTACTACCCTACAATTATTCTGAGACAACATACACCTTCAAAGGCAAAAGTAACTTTAGGAAAACATTTACTGGGTAAGTAATTATAATCCTTAAAAGAGATCTATACACCACTAACTGTAACTAATCATTAAATTCTCTTAATTGGCAACGCAGTGTAAAATAAAAAATCACTGACTTCATGTACAAGTTGGTAACATTTTAGTTACATTTATGCAATATCTTTCACATCAGTTCATTTAATAAAATTAAAACTTCAAGAGATCTACATGTATTTACTACTTACTGTAACTAATCATTAAATCTTCTAAATTGGCAATGCAGTGTAAAATATAAAAACATTGATTTCATGTACAAGTTGGTAATTTGTTTATTATTTTCTTTCACATCAGTTAATTTGATAAACTTCAAACTATGAAAGGCGTGGAAAATAAGAATAATTGCCAATTTGAGGAGAGAATACTGATCAATTTAGATAAATTTCTGAACTGCTATTGAAGTTCTATACCTTGCTCCCGTCTTGATATTCTTCGATACTTGTGAGTGAATACAATTCCTTCTGTGAAAGGAATGCAAGTTACACGATTGGAGATCATCACGTTGTTGCATAGTATGGAGGGGGAAACAACTACGACTAAAAACTACAACTAAAAATTATGACTGTTACAGAAAGATGTACAGTAATCTTGAAACTGTCCATCTTTATGCATCAGAACTTAAAGATAAAGTAGAGTTCTGGTCAAGCGATTGCACTTCTAAAGAAAGTGTCACTTGGAAAAAGCCGATCATGTAGCACATGAGTATTGATGTGCACTGTGAGGTTTGTGGAATTATCAAAATGATAAGAAATTGGCCAAGTCTTGCTAAAAAAAGTCATGTGCACTGTACACAGAAATGTGTATATATGACAACATAAAGATGTGGCATGATGTTGTGGTCCACAACCATTAGTTGTTACTTGTTACTTGTCATATTTCAAATTTGAGGGCATTTCAAGAGCCATCCTTTCCAGAGGACATTTTTTTCTATAATACTTTTCCAAACAAAGATAAAAGGAATGAAAAAGCTCATAAATAATTTGTTTCACCTTTCCTAGAACTGAACTTTTCTTTGAGTATTTACTATCATTACTATCACATGAAAATGTAAATATTTACACATCAGAACTTCAATAATTTATTTTTTTATCAGAATGAATGTCTAAAGTAACGTACGCTGTCCAAGTGTAAAGCTTCCTTTTTTTAAATGGTTTGCCTCCCTGAATAATGTTATAGATGGATTTGAACATTTCAATCTACTGTACAAATCACTACCTTACTTTTGTTTAAATCACAGATATCCTACAATATTCATAACTGTTCTCTAAAATCATCTTTGAACCCACGAAACAAAACTCCTATTAAAACCTTCAAGCCTAAATTAAATCATTCATTAACATGACATTTAGTGATGTAACAGAATTTTTTTGTTTAACTACCTAAACTTTAACACACATATAGAATTAGTACTGTACAGTAGTTTTCTGAAAATCCCCCTTTTATCTTTCATTCTCAAAAAATAAATCCATGCAAACGAGCCCATTCTCTTGATTCAACTTCAACTAGTTAATATTACTGTAAAGTTAATAAAAATTCAAATTCCTTGTAATAATTAAAAACTTTGAAAGCAATCTCCATATCACAAGACATTGATTAAGGGCATGCCAAAAGTAAACTCAAAGGTCGTCAGATATACCTTTGTGAACATCTTTTGCTCTTTCTGCTAAGCCCAGCCGGATAAATAAAAAGAAAGACATGAGGAAACAGAAAATGATAAGAATGGAGTGACGTCCATGGTTACTTAAAACTCCAATAAACAATCTCTGATGTGTACATGATGCTGTGGATTGTTACAAGGCATGCACAACAGCACAAGATAAAGTGTTTACTTAAATGCATATGTTACACCTTTTAATACCAGGGTGATACATAATAATGAAATAATAATAATAATTTTGTTTACCCAGGGAGGCCTAATCAACGCTGTTCTTTAAGAGGGACCTCTGCAATTATTATTACCCCAGTAATTGCCAGATACCCAATTACACCTGGGCAGAGGGTGGCAAATGTGGATAAATGCCTTGCCACAAGACGTTGATGTCTGGTTGAGATTTGAACCCTCGACCCTTGCATTGAGAGTCAAGTGAATGAACCACTATACCACAACACCTCCTCAGCTCAAATGTAAAAAAATTCTCATGCATTTTATCAGGGGCGGGGCAAGCAAATTTCGAATGCACAAGTATTTGCGTCAAGTTCTCCTGACCAAATATCAAACAGAATCACATATTTTAACTCACAATTTGAAGTTCTAGACCAAATGAGTCGGCCTGAAAAGAACTAGGTATTATCATCCTCATTTAATAAGTGTTGGTCACTTTTCAAAACACTTCGAAGGGGCCGGTTTAGTCAATAGTTGGGCCTTTGGAAAGCTCTGATTTTTCATCGAGTAGCACCCTGGTATTTTTGTGTAGGGTATGTACCCCACTACATTCACACTGCAAAACCATAACACAGATATTAGGTAGAGGGCAGTACAACTTAAAATCTGTAGCATCACAACTATAAGCTATTTACCTTGTGCTGTTGGAGCAGGTACATGAGAATTTTACCCCCAGATTGAAAAAACAAACACCTATGATGGCTATGAATGCTCGAATAATCAATGTCTTCAAGAAAGATAGACCTTGCACACTTACAAGTGTGTTTACGGTATATAATTATGTAGGTATTGAGCGAAATTCATGAGATAGCCAAATTGTAACAGAATATATATGATTTTTTTGGTTGTTCTTTTGATATCTCAATTTTGTATTTCAACTTACGAGGAAAAGACAAGTTTTAGGTTGATGTTCTTTTTTGATGGGGATACAAAGAGGTTTGGATCAAAGCCAGAGGATATCGCCTTGAAATATTACCCTCCGTTTAAAAAATAAGACAACTTTAAAAGTTAGTTACATGTACATTATGGTCTATGTATAAAAGGCAAATACACATACATGAGACAAGGTAAGGCAACATTCTACATGAACAATGAAATTTAAAATTTCAATCAAAAACTCTGAACAAAAACAACCAAAAGGTTTAAGGGGAAACATTTCTATGCAACACAAATTAAAAGTAAACTGCATTCAAAATGATCACACGAAGGTTCCCTTTCATTTTGGTCCCTGTTAAACAAAAATTGGCCAAAAGGTGGGGTTAAAAACGGTGAGGGTGAGGGGGGCGAGGGTGCTTTTTGTTTGGAATTTTGTTACCTTGGTTGTATATTGTTCTCGCTGTGAAAGGGAATTACAAGATATAGAAAGCGTGATGGAAACTTACAAAACGGTACAAGTTTATCAATACATGGGACTGCATGACGAAACGTTATATATCATTGTGAAGTGGGCCTATCCTACACATCTAAAGCATTTGGAGACATTATTACAAGAGTAGATACATGTGCATGTACGATGCTGACACCTAAAAACATCCATTGTACCAAATATTGTTTAACAATTATTTGAGCTCAATTTTGTTTCCTTTTTTGTTTACATCTCACTCTTTTAGCCACTTAAGCATTAGATATCATATGAAATGCACATCATCTGTATGGAGCCAGAAGGGCATTATCTCATATCGTTTCACACATAGTTAAAGATGAAGTTGAGTTCTGGTCATGCGATTGCATTGTGAAAGAAACGATGTGGAATCGACCAGAAAAGGTTGATCATCTAGCATATAAGAATTTGTGTGTATTGCAAGGTTCTGGAATCACCGAAATGATAAGAAATTTGGCCAAGTCTTGGTAAAGTTAAAAACACTATACACAGAAAGATGTATATGGGACTACACGAACACGTGGCGTAAAAATCCTACCCCCGAGTTTTACGATGTTACATGATATATTTAGAATATGAAGGCATTTGAAGAGCCATGCTTTTCAGGGAACATGTCTTATCTGATGTTCTTCCACACTTGCATAATAAGAATGATAACGCTCACAAATTATTGTTCACCTCTTCCCAGAACTCAACCTTCTCTTTAATGCGCTTCTGGCTCTCAACAGACTATATGGTTTTTGAAAGAAGAGAAGACAAAAAAATCTACATCTAGACAAACTGTTACATACATAAAGCTAACAGTAAAGTGAAGAGGAGAAACAAATCCTGTCTTGGAATCAAGGCATGTCTTCTTTTTTTTCTCCACAATCATGTCCCTAAATAGATTAGGAGTAAGTTTCAAACATTTTTAGATTCCAAATCAATGCCAATGAATTTTATAATTCATCTACAGACTTGTTTCAAAGATTATTACTGTACATGAAAAATTGCATCACAAATCAAATACATGGATAGCATGCATGCATGTAGACCTGTAAATGCATGAATACAGGAATACAGTGAACAAAATATATGATTTGTAATCCTTACAAATTATCTCCTAAAATTGTTCATATAAAGTATATCAATAACCATGCCAACTACAATTGTCAGTGTTCAACTGCAAACTATTGAGACCCCACTAGAAATAACTGTTCATGTCATTGATTCATTTAACACTTTGGCATTAAAGATCCTCTTACAGAATGCTGAATTTGGGATAAAGTGCCTTATCACATTTTGTATGATAATTTCTTACTCGCCATGTTGTAAGGTAGCCTAGCGGAATGAAAGTTAGCTAACAACTAGCCCCATCGAGGTGGTATATGCATTAACCAGTTTCATATATGTCCAAACAATGTAAGTCTTCTTCCGTGTGATAAAAATTATGATTTTCAACAATAATGCAGTTTGGGTTCCGGATGCATCTTAACATGCCACTGCATTGCACAAAGTCACTACAAAATAATTTTCCTCCTACATTTTACCCATTGCCCAAAAGAGAGGAGTGGTTCCTTTGTTTAATAATTTTATGGAAGTGACATGTTTAAATTTCGATGTTTGATTATAGAAAAAAATAAACATCACTGACAAGCATGCTTCCAAACGTTCATTCATACCTCGCCCTTTTCCATCTTGTACTCCTGATGGTGGGAAACAAGTTGACAAAAAAAATCAAATAAGTACACCATAAATACAGAAGGCATACTGCAAAACCAATAACTTGTCAGTGATGGCCATTTAAAAAAAAAAATCATGTTTAGCATCCCTGTCTGCTTCCTTTTGGGGGGCCCACCTCCTTTTTTATTTTATTTTTATTTCAATGAATAAAAGGCATAAAAAAACATACTGCTAAAATGATTGATTTCTGATTATGGTGGCCATCTTGAAAAATGGCCCGACTGTCAGGGCCGAGCAGCCATATTGGAAGAAAAAAAAGGGAAAAAAGGGCCTCCTCTTTTTCAAAAAGGCAGGACGCTAAACATGTTTTTTTTTTTTTAATGGCATTACATGACATGAAAGGTTTGCATCATGGAGGTTTTAAAATTTGTTATAGTATTCCAATCACCAAAAAACGTTTTGCTCTTGATATATTAAACAGGTTCCGTGTCGTTTTAATGTATTAAAAATATGAGCTTCAAATATTATTACTTCTATAAAGAGATATTGCAGTTTAGATACACTCTCAGTGAACAATAAAACGTCTTGTCGAATAGACTAGGCACAGAACTCAAGTCCGAATAGGGTTCCGGAATAGTTTAAATCTTAAGCATAGACTATTGACCCCATGGCTTAAAAGAAACACAAAATGCTACAAACATGTGAACTGCAGATTTGTTTTTCATCATAAATCTCCAGAGAGCAATTGATTGCAAACCATAACCATCTAATTATTGACCCAATGGCTTTAAAAAAGAATTAATTGATTTAAAATACAACTGATAAATAGGGTCAAGTATGTCAATCAAATATTGAATAACTGTATGTTGTAAAAAAAATTTAAAAAGTCCATCAAAAAGCATGAATATATACTCAATTTTAAAACAAAATCATACACAAAATACGAGCAACAACATGCATCAAAATAAAATGTAGCAAATACGCTCAGCAAAAGACAGCTATAATGTACATGAATTCTAATTGGTGCATACATAATATTTGGCTGTTATCTCCCCTTCAGTGAAGTAATTTATAACCATGCTCCTCGATGACCCTGCGTTTCCATGGTAATGACCTTGCATGCAATGTCCATAGAAGTCCAATGTCTCTTAGATAACACGCCAAATCCTAGCTAGACGTTCCCCATTATAGTGCGTTACATGTGCATAAATAATTGTGCAAAGCCGATGGTTCTCGCAATGGATGAAAACTTTCCACTATATAGAAAGCTGTGCACTAGATGAAAATCTCCTGAATTCCATTCGGAAGTTTGCATGCCGGCTTGGAACCAAAATTCCTTTTCCCAACCATATGTTTGCATGTATACAGTCAAACCTGTCTACTGTGGCCATTAGAGGGAGATAGTGGCCAACTTGTGACCTTTCTAGACAGGTTATACAACTAGCATTTCTTTTTTGAGGGATACAAAATGCATGGCTGCTATAGACTGGTGGCCTTTATAGAGAGGTGACCACTTAGACACCATTGACTGTATGTCAAACCTGTCTACTGTGATCATCAGACGGAAACAGAAACAGTGGCCACTGTAGATACATGTATGTGGCATTTCTAGACAGGTTTTTACAAAACATGTCTTTCTAAGGAAGAGAGAATACAGCTGACCTTTATAGACAGGTAGCCTTTATAAAGAGGTGGCCACTAAGACAGGTTTGACTGTATACCCAAGTTCGCTTAATATACACATTGTACTAATAACACACCAATTTACTACCCCTGACTAGTGTAAGTTCTACTCATAGGTTTGCATGCTTTCTCAGCAAATGAACTAACTTTAACCCTTGAATGGTACCCAATCTCAAAACCACTACACCATTGCAGAAACTAATATATACATGCAAAGAAGATACACCAGTCTGTTAAAAAATCTGTATGGTACACATGTATATGTGTTACTTGTGATGCAAGATTAAAACAACATTTTACTGGCATTACACCATACATTATTTAAATTTTGAAGTTGTGATTTAATAGCAGGGCTTTTGGTTGTAAAATGTGAGAAATATAAATATTTAAAAGGTTTGAATGAACATAATACCACGCATACTGGAAACTCTTGTAATAGAAGCAAACAAAACTCAAAATTAAACTCAAATAAAAACTACACAAATGAAAGAAGCAAATAATTTTTAACCAGCAAACAAAATATATACCACAACCAAATCATTCCAAATATCCAACATCCACAATACCTCATCTTCGCTTGATTCCTCGCTCTCCGATTCACTTTCACTTGCTTTTTTCACCTTTTTGAGGTAAAAATTGGTATTAGAGGGAAAGAAATTAGAAATGTTTAAAAGTGTGGACAGGAAAGTGCATGCTGGGACTGTCTATTATTTAAGCAGTCAATAAACATTCTTTTCTTTCTTTCTCTCCACTGCAAGAAGCAAGGTATTACATCGTCGGCAAGATATAAGGAAATTATTCATTTACTAAGAAAATTTCCTTTATGCGAGTATAGACTCTCCTTACTAGTCTTCAAATAAATACAAATTTTTACGGGTCACTATCTCTTCAGGTTGTACCAGCAGAGCTTTGGGATAAATCGCCAGAATATATTTTTTAAATTGTGATACTGTTGAAAACTTGAAAGCTCGTCTTAAAACCTTTCTTTTTAGAAACTTTTTCTAATGTTACCTAATAACTTTAAGGAAGTATGTTGAGCGTATCTCACTGTTCTCAATTCTTTTCTTTCCTTCTCTCCATTACAGCGCATAGGCATATTTGTGATATGGGGGGGGGGGTGTTTCACAAAGATCCTAAGTTTAACTTAACTCTAAGGTAGACTTAAAATTTATGGAGAGCAATTTGTAGCCTTAAAATAAAATATATTCAAAAGCAATAATTCAAGTATTTTAGACTTTTTATAAATTTCACATCGAGAACATGAAATCCCCGTCGGTAATAGAAAATATCAATGACGTGAATCAACATTTAATGCCTTTTATAGTAACTTTTAAAAAATATTGTCATAGATGCCAACGGCTTTCCATAATTGTTAAGTCCAACTTAGAGATAAGTTCAACTTAGTGTCTTTGTAAATCACCCCCCTGGGCTATTTAAGTATTGCATATTATTATTATTATTATAGTTTCTCACCTTGACATACGATGGCATAGTGACGTTGAGGTTGCAGGCGGCCTTCTGGGGAGGAAGACCCCTTTGCACCTTGGGTTCCCGCATGAACGAAAGCCGGCCGCAGCGCTCGGACGACTGGTCGCGTACCCTGACGAAGAACGGAAGCCTGTTCTCATGGAAGGCGGTGAAGGCGAGGTTGAGCTGGTCACCCGACTTCTGAACGGGAACAAGGTTGCCTGCCATCTCGATGAAGACAGGTCTGCTCTCTAGAACCTAGAGGGCATCAGATAAACGCAATATTAACGAAATTTCCACCACTCCCTCCGTTCTTCTGCCTCTACCATCCTGGAAGTTCCCAGAACCCGAACCACCCATTATGGGGACCGTGCATTTGTGCATGTTGCATCAGTCCTCTAGAAAAAGCTGCCATGTGACATTCAAAACATTCACGCCCGAATTCATAAAGGAGGTTTGTCGACAAACCTTGGTTTTCGTGCTCCTTTGTGAATTTGGGCCACCATGTCTAGAAACCTTTCAGAAACATATTTAAATGGTTTTATTGTTGTTAAAATTCTGGAGAGAGATTTGCGTATTTTGTTTATTTGTTTTGTTTAGCGCCTTGAGTAAGTTATTAGATAAGTGCGCTTCATAAGTATTTATTATTATTAGAGCTTTGTCTCTTTCGCACTATGCGCGAACGCTGAGCAAAACATCATGAGCTTGAGTTTCAAGTCTCAAGCTGATGAAGGCGAGATTTGTAACTTCGGGATTATTTCCCAAATCAGAAACAGCAGGCTATTTGGCAATCTAGAGCTGATGAGGACAGGCCTTTTGAAGATATCTCACCTCAACAAATTTACTCCTTGCGACTTCCTTGAAGTTCTCCTGCTGCTCTAGAGATTTCTCGCTCTTGTCGTCCGTCACGCAGAAGACGCGCACGCGCCCTTCCACAGGGTCGTGCGTCTTGGCGTAGACTACGAACTTGGCCATGAAGGGCACGGCTTTGAGCTCTTGGTAGAGCTCTCGGGCAAAGTTGCTCGCCTGGTCGATCTCTTTGCAGTCCATCAGCCAAAATCTAGGGTAGAAATGGAAGTAGAATATTAAAGGTAATACAAATTTATGGTATGGGGTCATGAACTTGGTTCAAATGAACATATTGGAAGCATATGCGATTTTACAATATCCAATGATCGTTGTCCAGGTTGAAATCGAGTCTAAAGTGATGACATTGTAAATAATAATCTCTTTAGGTTGTATAGCTCCCTCTCAAGGATGATATCACTTTAGCTTTAAAACAATGTTTTTCATTACAAAGTCCCTCATAGAGAACTTAAAGCCATCGGTCAACTGGTTTCTTAACTACAAGTATACACATGGTTTTTAAAAGTCAGATAAAACAAACAGACAAACATCAAGTTTAGAACAATTGACAAAATGTTTCTCACCTTGCTGAAACAGTTGTAGTGAAGGATACGCAGTCGTTAACGAAGGTCAGCGGAGTAGTACCAGTGATGTCCTCCCATTGTGCCGGTGCGGTTCCACCTGGAGGAGACAAAACAAACATGCTTAATCATAACTGATCATGACCCAAAATTCATTCATCTAAACACTACCTGCTTTGACATACGATATAATGTGACCAGTACATACTTGTTCAGATGCGCCTGTAATACGGCATAGCAGGCTGAGCGTACGACACTTCCCCTTCGTACTAGTTGCTAACTCCTTTGTTGAAGCCATAACCACTTTAATCATAACTGAAGAAGTCAATACACACATTAATCTAAACACTACACTGCTCTAGAACACAATGCACATCCTACAAGAACACATATGTTCGCACGTACCTGTTATACTACAGAGCAGTCTCAATGTAGGGAACTCCGTACTAGTTGCTAACTCCTTTGTTTGAAGCCATTACCACTTTAATCATAACTGAAGAAGTCAATACACACATTCATCTAAACACTACACTGCTTTAGAACACAATACACATCCTACACGAGCATGCATGTTCGGACGTACCTGTAATACTACAGAGCAGTCTCAGCGTAGGGAAGTCCCCTCCGTACCCATTGATAACCCCTTGGTTGTAGGCAGTGGGTACGGGGATGGTGACCGTGATGGGTTTATGGAATTTCCGGCGTCGTGGCTCAATGGTGACAATGGGGCTCACCATGACACGGTTTCCTAAGACCTTCTTGACGACATCGTTTCCAACTGGTTGAGCCTAAAAGCATTAAACAAAAATATACATCATCTAGTTTAAATTTGTATATACACTTTGTTCATAAATCAACATGTATTGTATTAACTCTTTATAAATGTATGCCACATTCATTCTGTGTGGTATTGTATTTATCATGGGATAGATAGACCAAAGGTTTCAAGATTATTTTACTGTTTCCCATACAAGACTAATCTATACTGGTGTTAAAAGGGTTGGCATGGGGCTAATCAGGACTAGATATGGGTAATTTTCAGAGCCCTTGTGTTGCACAAAGCAAAACTTTCCAAAAATGTTTTTCCTTGAAAATAAGATTGAAAACAGGCTTTTAAAAATCTTTCAGCACTTAAATGTCGAGAATGGTATATGGAGCCAATTCATTGCTTTGTGACAATTTTCATTCACCTAAAATGTAATTAAATTGTAATAATATGGTTGGGAGCATTAAGGAATCCATTAAATCATTTTTTCCCAATTTGTATCATCAATAATGGTCTGTTTTTACTCAAATTTTCAGAAATCTTCAATTGTACATCTAGCATTGAAGTCACTACCTTAGCACCATTTTCTCTCATCTGAACAATGTTACCAAGTCCCATGAAGAAACGGTGTGAAATAAGGTTTCCTTTTTTTTCTCACCTGTAGTCCCACTTTAATCTTCTTAGTGAGGGTTCCCTCAGGGAACACTGCTTGGACCTGTGGTACAACGGTCGAGTTCAGCATGCCTCCCGACGGACCGATGGTGTTGGTCTCCTGACGAACCCTCGAGATGATGGCAAAGTATTGTGGGAAGTCCTTGGTCAGGATGCGGCACATGCGGCGGTCCGACTGACCCTTGGACTGGTCATTGTCTGTAGAGGGCAGCAAAATCATAGTTGTAGTTGTTTTAGTTTTTATTGGCATGTATCATTCATTTATGAATATTTACGCCATGCATTTAGTTAGTCTCTTAACATGATTCAAACATTTACACATGTTTTTTATGAAATCTGTTAAAAAAACACTTTCAATAAGATAAAACGTGACATTTCCTCTGTAGGAAGATGGACTTTGAAAACGAATTTGATAACAGAGATTGACCACAGGAAATCAGTATCTACGCCATGTATGACCAGAAATATAGTATTGTTTTATTCCCAATTCTGTGATTTATTTACCTCTTATACTGCCCTAAATATCCAATAACACAATTATCATTTCTATTCTGTATATCATATAATTATCAAATAATATCTCAATGCGTTTTGCAAAGAAAATCTTCTTTTTTTATTTACACAAACTTCTGGCAGTCAAAGGAGCATTTAAAAGATTTGAAAGAGATAAATTCTGATCAGGTACCCATTTGCTATGAATGGAAACTACTGTAGAAAATATGCCTAGATTTGAACACAAGGACTTTCTTTTGAAAGTCCATGAAGAAGATACATACCCAAAGTAAGTGTTGAAGGTCACAGGTCAATGTAAGTGCTGAAGGTCAAAGGTCACTGCATTACTATAAATGGAAACCACTGGAGAAAATATGCCTAGATTTGAACATAAGGACTTTCTTTTGAAAGTCCATGAAGAAGAAACATAACCAATGTAAGTGTTGAAGGTCAAAAGTCAAAGGTCACTGCATTACCTTCCTGGTCATATCCCTCCATGGATTTCTGGATCTCGTCCTCATTTGCATCCAGAGAATGTTCCTTCCACGTCTCTCCTGTCTCGCTGCGGAGGATCACGATCTCACGCTCGTTGCCGCGCAGTGAGGCGAAGTGAGGAACCTCGATCAAAACCGGTCTGTTGCGATAGAGAAAGTCATCATTAGATATTGATAAAACAAAAATGATTCTAAAGTGCATTTCCTATCATGTTTTTATATTTTTGTTTCCACCTTTAAACCTTTTTTTGCAACTTAAAAATTTAATTTATCTGATGTCCAATTACCGGTAATTTTGAGGAAGGAGAGAGTACTTAGTATGGGGATGAGATATACATGTATCTAGCATAAGTTAATAAGTTCAAGGTATTTAAGGGCACTACATATTTAACCAATCATCTGTAGAAGCAAGAAGGGTACCAACTCCAGGTTAAGTTATTTAAAGACTTCCTGGCTCTCACTAAAGAGAATTTCAATGAGCTCTCTTCACATTTTTAAAACCATAACATACATGTTTCAGGTTTAGAGTTCTTACTTTGCAACTGACTATCAAATACATTGTAAATGTTGATCAACCAAATTTTTCTATCAATGTTAAAGTGATTGGAATATCTTCCTTTTCTAGTCTCCTTTTTTCTCTTTCTACCATACTCTGATATATGAGTCTACATGAATCTTTACAGCCTACTTAAGAAAGTGAGGACCAGTGCAAATGAACTGTACATGTAGCTGTGTTTCTAGAAATATGAAATGTGTCAGGGTTTGATGACATTAACCTAACTAAATTAGACTGTGCCTATGGGTATAAACTATGACTTGGGTTTGAACAAGTTCCACTGAGTTTGTACATCTAAGTTAGGTGCTACATAAAACTGTAAGTTTCAAAAAACTTGTGCAGAAACTTAATCAATGTGTAATCTACCAGTAATTGCTTCCATAAACAATATCTTGCAGTGTTGCAAGTATTCGCCACACATGTCCGAACCCTTCAAAACTTATTTCCTACTGTAAGATTTCCAACGAAAGAATTCGTGCTGCTTATCTAAATAATTTAGTGTAAGTTTCTATGATAGTATTTATATCAAATTTTACATTTCAAAAATGATTGTGTTTCAACAAGAACTCTCATAACTTGACTCTTGGTATTAAATGGGTATCATGAAACTCCTGGCAACTGAGTATAACAATCTGTGCAATAATTCCGTAATGTAGGGTAAAATCAAACAGCACTTCAAAACATGCCTTGAGTAAATGACAATATAGAAACAAACCAGAGTATAAGATTTTTTTTTTGTAAAGAAAATTACATGATGCTGTATTATTTTCACACCATGCATCTGGAAAAGAAAGTTGATGGTTAAATAAAAGTATGTTAAGCTAAGCTAAGGTTTTGAAATGGAGTCAATCTCAACTATACTTCCTAAATTCACGTCATTTTCTAGTCATAATAACTCCAATGACCTTCTGAAAACATTCTGAACAATGTATTATGACATGGCGGAAACAAACAGACATATTTTGCAGGTTCCATATATGTGGTATGATACAGTACATGTAAATAAAGTCGGGTACAAGGGAAGAGTAAATATAGAGAAGGGAAAAAACATAAAGGGGAGATGAAATATATATGTGTTTCTTTTTTATTTATTTATTTCTTTCTGTTTTTTTTTTTAAATATTTTTTTTGTGCATGGAAGAATTACAGGTAGCATGACTGACATGAGCTGAGAATGGAAATGAAATTAAGCAACAAAAGATACAATTTTGTTGTTGATAAATGTACAGGTTGAGCAAGGAAGATGAAAATAAGTGATTCAATTAATTTTCCATGAGAAGTTTAGCACAATACATGTCTTAGAAATACCCATGATATTTCATTATAAATCACAAAAAAGTATTTAGCCTTATAAGTATCAGAACAGATAGTTTATGTCCACAGAATTATCGAGAAGTTGTTCAAATACATTATGTTATACAACAATTATGCTCTGGAAGTTAGTATTATCAGTCTTGTTTGCTACACTGACTAATTTACGCCTGGATAATCATAAAAATTGAAAATTAAATCTTTAACAGTCAACTTTCACCCCCCCCCCCCCCTCCCCCTTTCCCTGGTAAATACTAATTAAATATGAATTCACATGCCCTATCCGACGTGAAAATTAGATACTCATAATGCTGCCTCAAGTACTCAACCCATCCACATGCAATTCCCTCAATTCTGTATCCCAATAGTCTCAAGAAAAATGTGTGATAATCTCTCTCTAAAAATAGGCTGCCTTTGATTTTTTTTAATGCAAACAGACATGCAACTGTCTACAACTGTGAAGATGAAGTGAAGGCTGTGTAAAATAATGGTATTTATTAGAACAAGTTCATAACTTTATCTGCCAATTAAACAATTTCAAAACAGCAAACCTGATTGGGGAATACATGAAACCGATATTTAAATTACATTTCACTCCCGGATGAGCCCCCAAAGTTTGTAAAATATCATTTAATATAGTTTATAGGCAATATGGTTTACCACAAGGATGTTTTATGGGACCTATACTATGTGAATGTGAAAATATGTGGATGTTCGTGAAGGGGTCATTCTTTTGGGGAAACTTTTGACCATTCCTGTGCACTTGGACGTGTGATATCATACGAAACCATGCCGCACGGCAAAACCATGCACAGAGTTTTTAAAATATATTAAAAACCAGCCTCATGAATATGCACACAAATCGGTGTCTCTTACCGTCATCTTTTGATTACCGTATCTTTAATGATCAGAAACATGCCGACCATTATTTGCTGTAACATGCAGTGAAAGTGCATCACAAGACAAAACAAGTTTAACTCTCATTCACACATACCGCAAAAACTTTTCATTCGGCGGCCCCATTTCAATGATTCGGCTACAGAGGGCTTCGCCGTCGTTAAGGGGAGGGTAGGTCACGCTCTTATTTCCAAGACCCCTGAGGTCAGAGTTCAAAGGTCCAGGGGGAGGTCAAATAATTGTTGAAGGAAACCATGATAAAAACCAAACGGGATGGATGATGGAGATGAATGGGAGGATGAGGGGGTCGTCATGGAAACGGGATGAGGAGATGGAGGAAGGTGAATGTCGGCATGAAGAGGAGCGAAATGTTCAAATCAAAGGAATTAAAACAAGTCCATTAGGAAAGATTTGGAGGGAAAAGAGACAAAGACAATTGTGACGTTAGAACACAAGGTGAAAGACAAACTGCATTAATATTACAAAACAAGTTAATACACAACACACAGTAACAAACAAAATCTGTATAATATGCTTGTTTTTTCATAATTGCTTCAGAATTAGTGGATGTTAATAACATTGCAAATGCACTAAATTGACTACTTTTTGTTATCTAGATGCTTTAATATTTGAATAGCAAAATGATTATCAGCAATGTGTTGTTAAATTTGTTAAAGAAGCAAATGAATTAGTAAATTTTTATCTGAAACATTAAACTTGAGTTTGGGGAACAACTTGCTGTTTAAAAAATGCAATATTGTATTTGATTCTAGAACTTCAAAGAAATACTAATAGAATTCTAGGCATTGAGTGAAATAGATGATAAATACATGGAAATAAATAAAATACTTAATTAAAGCAGAAGCTTTACATCGCAATGTGTAAAAACTGAATAAAAGAAAATAAATCATTTGAGCATTTGATCATTTGAAAATAACCTGAGTATACATGATGACAGACAAGTGATGAACAAGTTTTTTTCAAAGCAACTGATGGTGAAAATACATGTACAGTGTAGGCAACATGGTCATAACTCAACAATGACGGATTAACAGAAATTATAATTATGTTGGATAACTTTTTGAAAGCATTAGAAACTGGTATTATTAAATTAACTATGGGCTGGGAAAAAAGATTTTGAAATCAAAATTTAAAACAAATTTGCAGGATGGTACTGAAAATTAATTTTCTCTACTCTAAAATCAAATAATTGGCTTGCAATTTTAAGATGAACTAAATGCACAATAAATTTTCAACAGAATGAAAATAACAAGTTTTGAAAGTGCAATGACAAAATTCTCACAAGGGCTTGTCAAAAAATTTCCTTTCTTGTATATTATGTTCCCTTTTTTTCTTCTTCGTTTTCTGTTTTTATTTGTGTTCGTGAGGGGGGGGGGGTGCATTTTAGGCACCGACGCAAGGAATTCAGTAATAAATTAACCCTCTAATAGACTGCTGCTCAGAAAACAGAACAAGTAGAAGGTACCATATTTTGTGAATGACAAATGCAACATGAAATGGACACAAAATACAAAGGAATTGCTACAAGATGTATGTTAATTAACAAAAGGGAAATAAACAGAAAACATGATTCCCAGATATGGTTGGATGTCGATATATAACACCCACATTTTAAAATAACAAAAAATTCTGGGACATGAAAATAAAAAAATAGAGAACAAGGACCTATCATTAATCATTTCATTTTAAAGATTTGTTATAATTTGTTTGATATTTTGTGATGCTAAAAAAATTTAAACTTCTGAAGAATTTGTAATGGGGAAAAAAAAAGGAAAACAACTAGACGTGAAGTTATGATGAAAGTGATTACTTGCAACTTTGTTAGTTTGTGAATGACACACCGCAAAAGTGGATGAAAAAGAAACTGATGCGGCACAACACTAATGTTAGGTGTTTGAGTATAATTTGGGAACACGATTGGCCTACCCTAAGAACTGGGTGTTGGCAGGTCCGACCTCGAGCACTCGGCTTGCGAGGGATTCGTTCTCCATGAGGGGTGGCTGGGTGGTGAGCTTGGTGCGCTTGATGAGACGGCAGGTGACCCGTGTGGGGCCGGAGGCGCGCTGTGGGGGTACCACGACGCGTAGGCCGGGCAGGCGGCAGCTGCGCATGGTGCCACCACGGGCGTCCACGATGAAGCTGATCAGGAACCTGTGAGGGGGACAGGGAGGAGAGAGAGGGGGAGAGAGGGGGAGAGAGAGGGAGAGAGAGGGAGAGAGAGGGAGAGAGAGAGGGGGAGAGAGAGAGAGAGAGAGAGAGAGGGAGAAACAAGATCAATGTCACTTTTATATCAAGTTATGACTCACAAAGACATTTGTTGGGTTATTAATGTACTTTTACAAATACTCGCTTGTCTAAAAAGATACCGCTTTAAGAATTGAGTTTTTTTTCTAACTTTTGTAGATTACGAAAGGAATTTATTCAATCTTCCTCTGGTGTATTAGAATGCGAGATGGATGGCTACATAATATAAGGTATAAAATCTTTTTCTTACTTTTTATATCAGTAAAGAAATATATGTTTTTTTTTTTAATATTTAAAAAAGTACTGCACAAAAATTCCTACCCTGCAAAGAACGGCATCTGGTGCATCGGTGCGTTGTCAAGCGTGACCGACACCGGTCGTCCGTTGGGTCCAAAAGCCTTGCCAGAGATGAGGCGGCCGTTATCATCGACGTAGGGGTCCCCGATGTTGTAGGTCTTGCCGTTGAGTGTTATTACAGGGCCGGTAGAATGGCGGTTGGGCGTGGAGCTAAGAAGAGGTGGTGCTGATTCCACGACGCTCTAGGGTGAGATGTCAGTTAAGAGATCATTATTAAAGATAAAGTTGAATTCTGGTCATGCGATTCCATTGTGAAAGAAAAGGTGTGGAATGGATCAGAAAAAGTTGATCATGTAGCACGTAAGGCGCCACGGATTTATTCAACTGGCATTCGGAATGCATGTAGAATGCATGTAGAATGTCCTATTCAGAATCTATTGTTCGTTAATCCACATTCCAGAATGTACCTAGAATGTAGCTAGAATGCGGTAATTAACGTCTTAATTGGCGCATTCTGGGTACATTCTGGAATGTCCCATGAATAGGCCATCCGAACAAAGGCGATGCTCCATGAATAGGCCATCCGAACAAAGGCGATATCGATCGGCAGCGACTACCTTCTTGATATTGCGTGCCGGAATAGTTTCGATATAGAATGAACCATAAGAATTGTTTGAAATCAACAGATATTTAATTGGTTTCGCTTCTGTCTCTCCCGCGATCGGTTGCATTTATGGACTTACTTTTATTTCTTTCCGACGGCTAACCGGTAACATCAGTGATATTTAATTGTTTTCGCTTGTAGCTCTCTCTCTCTCACCATTTATTTCTCAAGCGTCGGTGATATTGTATTTGATTTTCTTTCTTTTCTTCAGCTTATTAAAGATGGTGAAAAGAGTAGAAAAAGATTGAGAAATAATGAAGACAGATTTATTATGACATTCCCGCCAGACCGCCACAAATGTTCTGAGTCGGCGCTCTCAGAACAAAGGCGCGTTACAGTGTCAAATATACGCGGTGTTTTGAAACGTTGGTGTTGATTGAGATGATGCCTCATTAAAGATGGTAAAAAGAGTAGAAGAAATATTGAGAAAGAATGAAGAAAATATTTTGCATGAAAATGCGGATGAATCTGAATGATCAAAATGAGAGGAAGAAAGAGGATGCAAGAGATGGTGGGTGTTGAAAGATCTGAGGACTAATGAAATGATACATTTAGATAAAAAGCGAGAGTGGATATTTATGGTTACCATCTTATTTTTAAACTTTTTTTATTGGCAGGGATGGGGGTCCGTTTTTGTTTTGTTTTTTTGGCCAGGGAGGAAGCAGCCTTGCCCCGTTGCCCCCCCCCCCCCCCCTCCATGCGTCTGCGCCTGAAGAAAAGCACATGCGAATAATCTTATTTCCAAACCGAGACGCACATTATTTTGTTTGTGGTCTGTGCTTTTATGTTGCGTATAATTTGTTTGTTTAGCGCACATTATCCTACTTTACCCCCCACCCCCCCTTTTTTTTTTTTACATCACCTACTTTATCAAACCACTCTTAATTTTTTAATTCCATCTCTTAGAAATAATGTTTTTTTTTATTTATTTTTTTATCTTTAATTATAAATAAAACTTACTTCATATTTCTTTACGAAATTGTAGAGGGTGTGATTATTTATTCCAAAACAAATAAAGAGAAGGTCATATATAGATCAGTAGAGAGTGGCGGGGGGGGGGGGGGGGGAGATGAAAATTAAGTGAGAGGGGAATTGCAGAGAACGAGGGAAAGAAAGAGAATGCAAGAGATGGTGAAATCTAATTGTAGTCTTTATTATATATATTAGAAGTAAAAAGATTTCTTATTTCTTATTTCCAATCTAACTGTATTCTCTAAAAATTGAACGATGTTATCTCACGCCACATGGCATGTGGACAACAACATGACATGTGCGCAACAACGACATACATATAATGACATATTTATTATGGCATTCCCGCCACAAATATGTCGGCGCTCTCAAAACAAAGGCGCGTAACAATGTCAAATATACGCGTGTTTTAAAGTTTGGTGTTGATTGACATGACGCCTCATTTTAGATAACAAGGAGACAGTGTTGATTCGAGATAGAGATGGATTTATTATTATCGAGAGAGAGAGAGATTACAGGTGTAAATTGGCCGTATGCCTATCACAATCCTAAAATGTTGGATTATTTTGTAATACACAAATGTTTTTGTCATCGGAAATAATTGCTCCTCACCATGGCATTTTACCAGTCGCAACAAGGACATTCAAATAATGACAGATTTATTATGACATTCCCGCCACATGTCGGCGACCTCAGAACGGAGGTGACGTAACAATCATAAATATCGCGGTCTGTTGGAACTTGGGTGTTGATTACAACATTTCCAAGATACAGTCATCAATCCAACTTTCTACTTCATTCGTGCCTTTTCATCGTATCCACCAAAATATCAATAGACATATCAGAATCTCGATATTTAATTGCTTTCGCTTCTCTCTCTCTCTCTCATCACTGCCCCTATATCGTTATCCTTGTTATAACTCTCGGTCTCATTGATTGTGACATTACTAAAACAAAAAAGATTGAAACGCCAATGACAATATTTTTTAATGGCATGCAAATATACACAAATAGGATACATAGAGCATTTAAAAAATGAATTTCTTGATTTGTCATATTGTTCCTCCAAAACGAACTGTTCAGTTTGAAAAAGATGTGTATATACATATCATATTAAATCGGAATAAAGACAGCCCATATCAATCAGTCCACCAATGAAATTAAAGTGGGGAAAAAAGATTTCTCGAATTTGCTGCTCAATGTTCCAAAAATACAAAATGGTATATGTATACCTGTATATCTGTCAAGATGTAAAATATCATATTTAATAATTGAATAAATGTCAAAATGAATTTCTTGAATTTGCTACTCAATGAAGCAATGTCCCGAAAATGTAGTGTTGTGAAGTGAATGTTTGTCGCGCGTGAGTTTGAAAGAGGGTCTAATTTAATCTTGGTTTTATAATGGCATTTGATTATTGTCATAATAAATTAGTTAGAATGTGTCTGCTTATCTTAGTGAGTTAGTTGTAGTGAGTTTGAAAGAGGATCTAACGAGAGTAGGTAATGTTATATTTTTATTTATTAAATTCATTGATTTTCATGTTATATGAATTGATAGTTTGTCGCGCGTGAGCTTGAAAGAGAATTTTCATATTCCAACACTATGTCGGCAGAAAATTATTTCACCGGTTAAGAAATAAAGCGACCGCACCATTTTATTGGAAATGGAAACGTAATACCAAGATATTTTGTTTCTTCAATTGGGAGACAACGTGTTTTCGCTGTTATCAACTTCAGAAAATCAGAAGTTGGGAGAACGAATGTTATACCTTGTTTAAAAGATGAATACAAATAGCTCTTACTCCTTCTAAAAGTGGCTCCGCGCTGTTTATATAAAATTATACTTATTCATATTCCAACACTATGTCGGCAGAAAATTGGAAAGACAAACAATTTATTTTATATAAATGTAATCTTTTTCGAGCAGGAAAATACTTGTATTAGAACTCGTTCGTAGCGTCAAAATTCATTTTACCGGTTAAGAAATAAAGCGGCCGCAACTTTTTTGGGAGAACGAATGTTATACCTTGTTTAAAAGATGAATACAAATAGCTCTTACTCCTTCTAAAAGTGGCTCCGCGCTGTTTATATAAAATTATACTTATTCATATTCCAACACTATGTCGGCAGAAAATTGGAAAGACAAACAATTTATTTTATATAAATGTAATTTTTTTCGAGCAGGAAAATACTTGTATTAGAACTCGTTCGTAGCGTCAAAATTCATTTTACCGGTTAAGAAATAAAGCGGCCGCAACTTTTTTATGGGAAAATAGAAACGTAATACCAAGATATTTTGTTTCTTCAATTAGGAGACAACGTGTTTACGCTGTTATCAACTTCAGAATATCAGAAGTTGGTAGAACGAAAGTTATACCTTGTTTAAAATATGAAAAAAAATAGCTCTTACTCCTTCTAAAAGTGGCTCCGCGCTGTTTATATAAAATTATACTTATTCATATTACAACACTATGTCGGCAGAAATTTGACAAGGAAAACAATTTATTTTATATAAATGCCATCTTTTTCGAGCAGGAAAATACTTGTATTAGAACTCGTTCGTAGCGTCAAAATTCATTTTACCGGTTAAGAAATAAAGCGGCCGCAACTTTTTTATGGGAAAATAGAAACGTAATACCAAGATATTTTGTTTCAGAAGTTGGGAGAACGAATGTTATACCTTGTTTAAAAGATGAATAAAAATAGCTCTTACTCCTTCTAAAAGTGGCTCCGCGCTGTTTATATAAAATTATACTTATTCATATTACAACACTGTCGGCAGAAATTTGACAAGGCAAACAATTTATTTTATATAAATGCAATCTTTTTTCGAGCAGGAAAATACTTGTATTAAAACCAGCTCGTAGCGTCAAAATTCATTTTAACGGTTAAGAAATAAAGCGATCGTAACTTTTTTTTTTATTGGGAAATGGAAACGTAATTCCAAGATATTTTTCCCTTCAATTAGGAGACAACGTGTTTTCGCTGTTATCAACTTCAGAAAATCAGAAGATGAGAGAACGAATGTTATACCCTGTTTAAAAAGATAATTAGAAATAGTTCTTACTCCTTCTAAAAGTGAGCCGCGCTGTCGAACGTTATGAGGTATAGTCGCATTTGAAATCACGCATCTCTGATTAATCGCCAGCGTCTCGGGCATGCTTTTTCATCGCCCAATTCTCAAAAGTCGATCGATTTGCGCCTTTGTCTAGAGAACAAAGGGGCATTCCAGAATGCATTCCAGAATTCGTACAGAATGTGCGCATTCTGGAATGCCCCTTTGTTCTCTAGACAATAGGCACAGGTCGCATCGATTTTTTGGGAATGTGGCTAGAATGTGCGCATTCTGGATACATTCCAGAAAGATTACAAGGGCATTCTGAATGCATTCCGAATGCCAGTTGAATAAATCCGTGGCGCCTAAGTATTGGTGTGTACTACAAGGTTCTGGAATCAACAAAATGATAAGAAATTTGGCCCAGTCTTGGTAAAGTTACAAGCACTGTACACAGAAAGATGTATATGGGACTCCGCGACACGTGCGCAATATCTTTCAGCAAAAGATGTCAAAATCATCAAAACAAGAACTGTAATTTGAGAAAATTTGTTAAAGGCATCGTTTAACAATGTTAAATCTGAGATGCATGGCCCTACATGTTATCAGTGTCTGTGATATGGTGTAATATTAAAGCCCTAAAAAACTTGCGCTTCAAAATTATCAAAAAGTGCGTCATAAAAGTAAAAATCTTTGAGTGACCGATTTTACCATACCTCTTTTCCCCAATAGACTGTAGTGTTGTGAAAACCGTTACGACAAAATTGCAAGCATAAATATCTTGATAATCAGACAGGCGATCTGCTTGTAAAAGTCATGGGGTCCTGACTGACCTCAAGGTTTATAATTATTATTGCAGCATGAGCTAAATCCAGGATTTTGTTTCAGAATCTGAAACAAAGTTACCCGATCCCTTTAAGCTTACCTCAGTAGTAGCCATGATCATCTCCCCCTCAATGATGCTGTCATCAGGGCGACCCAGTGGTGCGTTGTAGTCCCTGTTAAGGGTGCTGTTCCTGGAGTCCATGGTGCTGTAACCGGTTGGGCTGTAGGCGGGGCGCTGCTTGTCGCCCCCGTAGTGACCGGAGAGGGACTCGTGACCGGTGTAGTAGTTCATAACCTGAGGGGGATGGAGAAATAGTTGTTGCAGGGATGCCAGTTAGAATTGATCAGAGGGCCTGAAAATCACCTAGAATGAGCTATTTTATACACAAAAAAAGCCTAAACTACTGTATGGTCTGTAAATATCTCGCCAGGGCCTGAATCCAAGCTATTGCCTGAAAACTGGCAGATTAGGGGGTCAATATAACATTTCCCAAATGTATTCATATTGTATGGATGCTTTTCCTACCTCAAGTCCCCAGTAACAACTATGGCATTCACCTGTTACTAGGTATCTATGTCAGTGATAAGAATGCACGTTACATACATTAGTCGCTGCAATGTCAGGCAAGCCTTTAACACTTGAGGTTGTCACTAGCAACCGTTATGGACTGCAGATACATACTCTTTCATTCACATGTAATACAAGTCATTGTATTCCAATAATCAGTGTGCAAGTTGCATACATTGCTTGTTGCTATGTCAATCCCTACACCTTTAGGTTGCCACCAGTTACCATTGTAGTAGAGGCATGCATAATAAAGATTGGAATATACAAGTAAGCTGGTATTTTAGTTTGAAGAAACAATGTGTAGTTGAAGTTTTGCAAATAGACAAGTTTACAATTCTATTCAAAGTTTATGCACAATTCTAGAACAAAAGTGTTTTTGTTTTTTTGTATGACCAAAAAGCTTGCAAGAGTCTTGCCCATCATAGCTAGATCCCATCAATGGAAGGTAGATTCCACCAATACAAATGATATCATGCCTAACAGGTGAATTGAATCCCGCATTACAAATACGATATTGGGGAAGAGGCAAGACAAGATTTCTTCCGGCTTCCATGAAGAATGGCTTCCATGAAGAATGGCTTCCATAGAGAATGTACGGCAGTGTCAACTAATTCCTTATGTTACTGAAGTATTGTGCAGGTTTAATAATTTGTAGACAGGTGGTCACTAAAGCAAGTTTGACTGTACAACATCACCGTCTTCCATAATTACATCTCCCCCACATCTCTTACCGGTTCTCCTCGCATCCAATCGTCCTCCCAGGATCGGCGGTGGTCATTGATTACTGAGTCGTCTCCCATGGTCCTAATCTCCTGGGGGGTCAGCAGAGACTGGTCCCCAGTCATGGATACATCATCCCCTGCAATAGACACATGTACATTTTATATATGGATTAATCATGAAAAACTGGTCACCAGTCTTCTTGGAGAATATGGATTTGAAATTGAAATTTCACTATTTAAACAGTTTTTATTTACATACTTGGGGATATACATGTACAGCGTTTGAGATTTCAAATTGGTCACAATATTTAGAAATCTTGGATTTTATCTTAGCTGGCAGAGATTTCTTCTCTTTCCTTTCTCTTTTAGTGGTTAATCATCATATTAGAACAAAATATATTTTGGCTGTATACTCCTTTACATGTGTGTGTACTGTACATGTACATGCAATAGTCTTGTGAGACAGGCATTGCAATGTATATTGTAATATTTTTTTATTTCTCAGTAGAATATTTACACAATTTGGAACAGAAAATTACTTTTTCTTGTTTATTAAAGGCAAGCTTTATTATGGTTCACATGCTGGGAAGATGACTTCATGCTATAACATGTTTCTGCAGATATGTTTTAATAGGTCCTTTCGTGGGACTACATGTGTACCAATAGCCTGTACATTTGTAGACGTATATATTATTTTATCCACTGTATAGCTTGACAAATTATACAATAAGTCACTTCTTTTTCATGAAAGGAGTAGGGTTGGTTGGTTAAGTCAATGCATACCCATGCTAATGTGTTTTGATGGTTCGTTAAAGAAGCAAAAAATGATCAAATGCAATGAGATACTGTATAATTAGTCACCATTTATATGTTTACCAAGATACATGAATATGTATGTGTTGGGGTATTAAGAAGAATTAATGCATTTGTATTTCGTCTTTGTTGGGGAAAATATGAAAATGTATAACTTAGGAATACCCTTACAATAAAAACAGAGAATAATGAGAGAAACAGATCAGTTAAAGTTGGAGCAAAGTTAGTCACCAAAGAGACCTCCTTTTTTTTAAAGTCTAGCTGGGTCTAGGACAGAAAGTTTGGCAAGAAATTCAGGAGACATAGATGTCATGATAAAAGCGCTATTTAATTTGTACACTAAGTTGCCAACTTGTGATTCACAAACTTGTTGCTCCCTTCAATAACATAAAAACTTGCCCAATATCCATAATATCCAGTGTTCTTTTTACGTACCTTTGCTGATCCATTTCTCTAGTTTAATACTCTGTTTTTATCTACAGTAATTTGAATCTTTGTTTCTGTACAGAACTAATGATCTAAAGACAAGTACTTAGTGGCTAAACATGTTCTATACTATTCAAAGTTGAAAGATTCAATTTAAGATTTAAACTACACATCAATTGAATGACACCATGAATGAACAGTTTAACATGATGAATATCTATAAAAAAAGGGATCACAACCATGATGTAGATGTACATATGAAAATATATCAGGGATTAGATAGTTGCTTTAAGAATGGTACGTGGTACATCTCTGAATCCAAAATACTTTCAAAAATATAATGAATAAAATAAAACAATAAATCACTTTGAACCTGGGCATTCAACATACCATACTCCATTTACAAGATAAGAATCATGATAAATGATGAGTGAGTGAGAAGTTAACACTAAATGGTGTACAGAGTAGGACAACCATGGACATCACTATACCACTAGATGGCTCACTTTGAGCCTCTACTAAAGGGGGAAACCATTTTGACTGATGACAATTGAATACATCAAGACATCATAGACATTTAATTATAGTTAACAACTAAATCATTCATAACCTTACCAAGTTCTGCAATTTTACAAGGATGTTAAAAATTGATTATTTTTTTTCCCAATTTACGTTTCTTGAGAATGTGACATACATGTATTAAGGCTTACATCTATAGGCATTTAACGTTTGCCCTATCTTGAGTTACAAAAAATTTAAAAAACTATCCAATTTACAAGGGATATGAATAATGTAGTTATTAACTGTATCTTTATCTTCCTCCATCAATTAAGAATCATTAAATAAGTAACACTAACCACTGAAGACTAGACAAAACTTTCTACATGAATTATATCTTCCTATGCTCTATAACCTAACTTGTATGATTGTATAATCTGTATTGCAGAGGTATAGAGGAACATCGTAATACTTCTTGAAGCGATATAAAACTCTTGATCCTTTTAGAATTTACAACCCTTATCATTAAAAACTGATCAACATAATCTCTTTCAAAAGTTTCTTTTCCAATTTCTTTCCAAAATTCAAATTAAAGATCATTCTTCTAGATTCTTTCAATTTCAGAACCTTACACAAAAAAGGTACATATTCACACAACTGTGAAGAAGAGTCATTCACATTCATTATTATTCTCCTTCATAAAACTTGGCTTGTTGTTGTTCAGTGGGTGATTAGTGTAAATACAGTACCCATTACATTGAAAGCTTTCTCTTTGCTGTTAAAATGAAGAAAATATTTAGGATTTCAATAGAAATCAAAAACTAATACTTTCTTTACAGAGAGGATATGAAAATCTTGAAGAGAGGAATATTCAACAAGGGAATATTCAATTGCCAGGACCCTTCTTTTTGCTCTTTTTTTGCCCTTGTATTTACATCATTCCTACTTGTAATCGTTACCACAATGTTATACAGTTCACAAACGAAGACACACTTGATCTATCTACAATGTATACACGATACCCACTAGTAAACACTGTACATTAATTATATTAACTGACATCACAAATGTACATTTCTGTTGACATGTTTTAGATTCCTACCTCAGACTTTTTAGTCTTTATTCAGTTTTATTTTGCCCTTCTACAAATTTTGATCGACTTGTTGTCCGGACAGAGAAATTGAATTTTTTTAGTTTGTTTTTTAAAACGAACTTTACAAAAACATTAATTTCCGCCTTTATTAAGTTTGTTGCTTTTCTTTAGGAAAATGCATTTTTTATACAGCACTTCTTTTTTTCCTTTTTCATTTCATAAAAATGTATTTCTTCTATATACTATTCTTAAAATGAGCCCGATGTACATCAATATAAACACTAAAAAGTATTTCAACACTTATTTGTACAGTAATCATTTTTCATAGTCGGGTTGAAAACTATAATTACGGGTACAACTAATAAATAGAGAGTAAAGAAATAAATCATAAAAACACATATCAAAAATTGAGGTAAAATAAAAAGGTCCACTGCAAACCCAAGAACTTACATCCAACTAAAAATAGATTGAGAGGCAATTAAAATAAATGATAAAATAAAAATACTATAAGAAAAGTGTTGGGTTAGTAATACAAACAGCATTATAAGAATACATATTTAGAAAATACATGCACATAATAATTCAGAAAGTATAAATGAAGAAGTAAGTTAATTGAGAAGAGGGGAAAAGGCCTTGTAAATGAATCAATATATTTATGTTGCATATTCAATACTTCTTGTAAAATTTAACATCAATATTTTTTCATCATGATTTTTCCCTCTTTTTTTAAACCCATTCTTGTGTTTCAGTTGCATTATCTTCATCTAGAACCAAAGGTTTTATTTATTTATTTATTTTGAAATGTGAAGGTTCAATGTTTATCTATGTATTGCTCAGATGTGCGTACTATTCATATGTATTATTTGTTAACGTTTCATATTTGTGTGCTTGCTTCATCTTTATTTTGATGGATAATTATTATACTTTAGAATCCATATATTTCTACAAATCTGAAAACATATGGACATGAAAGTCAGAAAAATAACAAAATACACAAAAAGACACAATGGTTAGTACAAATTAGTAAACATTAATACCAATATGGCCCCAAACTTATTGAATTCACATTACTTCAATTCTCTCTTCAACATCCATCTGTGATTATTAATTGACCATGACCCAATATAATTCAAATGCAAAAAGCACGTTTTTCCAAATAAGTTTTATAATATAATTTTGAAAAGCATGTAAATATTCTTATATAAAAATGAGTTGCATGCTTATATGATACATGTGATAATATGATATATGAATTGAATGTATAGAGATAGTGAGAGAAAATATGTATTTAAAAAAATGTTAAAAGCTAGCCTGTAAATACCATATAAATATGAGATAAATAGAACTGTTTGCAAATGATTTTGGTGATGATACAAGAGAAATGAAAACAGAAGCCATGAACAAAAATAATAAACAAAATGAAATGCCATGAAACCAAACAACATATGAAGCATACTGTTTCACAATCAGCAATTCAAGACACATTCTCCTTTTTTATACTTGCCCAACCTGCCCCTAGAATTGTATTTGAGTTTGAGTTTGAGTTTGAATTTGAGTTTGAATTTGAGTTTGTATTTGCCTAATAAATCCTTCCAATTTTCAGGAATGACACAGATGTCATGTTGATAAATAGTAAAGCCTTTTTCATTTTTTGTTAAAGCCCATTATTTTTAGTATATTATTCTTTTAACAAGCTCATATGAGAAAGTGATAGGTGATAGGAACTTTTTTCACAATAAGATCAATTTAGTTTGATTAATAGTGGTTTATATTGTAAAAATTAAGTCTTATGATTTTCTTTCTAAAAATATTTTGAACTTTCCAGCAGACTTGAACTTCAATTAGCTGACCCCCCCCCCCCCCCCCCCCTGTAATTGCTACTTGTCCTGGGGGGTGTTTCACAAAGATCCTAAGTCGAACTTAACTCTAAGTTGGACTTAAAAATTAGGGAGAGCCATTCGTAACCTTAAAATAAAATATATTCAAAAGCGAAAATTCAAGTATTTTAGACTTTTTTTGAATTCCACATCAAGAACATGAAATCCCCTTGATGACAGAAAATATGAATGATTTGAATCAACATTTTATGCCTTTTTATATAACTTTTAAATATATTTTCATAGATGCCAATGGCTTTCCATAATTGTTAAGTCAAAATAAGAGATAACTTCAATTTAGGATCTTTGTGAAACACCCCCCGGAAACATAGACAAGATCAAAATCCGGTAGCCCCACAGCTTGGGGCAAGTTGGGCAAGAACAAAAAAGGGCAAGATGCTTCCATGAGTTGCTGATATGTTCCAAGACCGATCTGACAAATAAAGCAAATCAACCTACCAGAATTTTCTATAAACAGGAAAGAGAAGTGTGGAGATGGTACACATATTACCGCAGGTATGGGGAGGACCAAAGAATAAAGCATGATTGTAAAAATAAAAACAGCAAAAGGCGTACTCGTATTTTTGTTCAATTCACTACAAATTTCATGGGATTGGATGACTGAAACACATCAATTTGTGGATTTTTAATGTCATCTTGCAGTGTTGCCATCTTACAAAAGGTTTAATTTTCCAATGAATAAGCTTTTGGAGCTTATAATTTTTTTTCCAGAAATTGTGTGCTTCTCTTTTCCTTTTGATAATCAAAATGTTGTTAGAGCTGAAACAAGTTGATTTAATACACACACTTTGTCACTGTTTGGGGTCCAACAAACAAAACAAAACAAAATATTTTATATTGATCTTAAATGAACTTATTTTGTAAATGAAAGATTTGAAAGAAACAAATGAACGATCACTGAAATTCACATTAAACCATTTGAATTGGCAACACTGCAAGGTTTTCCTCGGGGGGTTGCATGATAGCAAACAGGAAAACAAACTGAATATTCAAGCTACATATTTAAAACATATACATTTAGATGATTCTTAAAGGAATTATTCTTTAAATCATTTAGCGGATCACATTCTAAACAAGCACGACTTTTCTACATTTCCGTGCATGGTAGAGAAAAAAAATTGTCATATATATATATGTACATTTATTTTTCTTAAAAATTCTAGTGATAGCTGTACTAATGGAAATACTGAAAGCAAAATCAATTCATGAAGGAAGCAGATGATGGGTTTAAATATTCTGGCTAATATTTATGAAAATTTAGAACTACCCCTAAAAGAAGTACAGTATACAGAATAAAGTCTACGATTATTAAACTACCCTACTAGAAATATAGTAAAGATTGTGATTTAAATGATAAGAGTTTTATTTGATTTCTACAGAGTATCTGAAAATATCATGAATCAAAAAGGTGTGTATATATAGATGTAAATAGTTTGTTAGTATCTTTTTAAATAGGACAGACATTTTGATGATCTCTATGTTTATATTATATGTTTTAACTGTGATATAAATGGCAGCTTTCCCCTTTTTCTTCACAATTTATCTTGAGCTATGACTCAAAGGATATCTGAATATAAACTGGAATATTTTGGAACTACATATTTGTCATAATTTTGCAGAAAAACTATAATCTTTGAAACATCATGGCAAGAATAAAAAACATAATTATATTTGATGTTTTTGTTAAAATGTTAAAATTGCCTTGTCGCTCATTAATATATTATATACAATGTTCTCTCTCTATATATGTACATACATGTAACATCCATTTCTAAGGGATAGTTTATTACTACATGAACCTTCATGTCCTTATTCTAATAACCGAGACTTTCCAAACTGTCAAATATGAAATGAATGTATACTAGATACACTCAAATCCAATATAAAATGAAAAATCTTCTTCAAATTTAATGGGATGTTCCATGATGCAAATGAAAATGCAAAAAAATCCAAACTGAAAACTAAAGCAAATACACGAGGTGTGATATGAAATCATATCTACTTCAAACTTTGATAAACGTTATTTTGAGCTATAAAGCAATGAGGCTTTCAACTAAAGTGTGTTTTATTACTACAATATCCTCTTTTTTTAATAATGTAAAGCAACATTATTGCTAGAGCTACAGTTACAATTAGAGCTACAAAACCAAATAACTGAAAAACAATCTGTTTTTTTAAGATAATAATCTTCTTTCTTTTTTTTCTTTTTTGGGGGGGTAATTTTGTTTACTGGGGTGGGGGAGCAGGGGAGGGGTGCAGAATTCTTACCTTCGTCTTCGGTGTCGGACATGAAAGTGACCTGCATGGTCTCTGGTACTTGAACCTTCAGCTTCTCCTCGGTGGGCTGCACAGGGTTAAAGGTCATACTCAAAACTTGAATTCTTTATATCCTCTTCATTTAAACATCAGTTTGGAGCCAAAAAGGGCACCAAGTTTTATACTCTAAAAACAAGTTAATAATAATAATAATAATATTCCGCTTTTATAGCACCTAATTGTACATCTATGATGTCTCTAATCTAATCTTAAAACTTATCTGTTTAATTTGTTATATAAACACTTGTTCTGTCATTTGTATATAGATGATAAGAAGATCAAACTTACAGAGATAACGGTGCTTGTTTCCGTGGTAACGATGGTGAGAGTGTTGACGACGGAGATGTAGCCAAACCTCTTTGCAATGCCCAGAGCTGTGTAGCCATTCTGCGAAAAAACATGTCATTAAAACGGAGAGATAAGAGGACATTAGCAGATGTAATATGAAATCTGTATTTGTCTTAAAATTTATATAAACAGACAAAATAGCAGTTTGTTTGTGATGTATCTTTGGTACGAAGCACCTACCTGCAGACCAAAAGTTTTCTTTCTCTCTATCTATAGCATTTTTTCTTCATCAGAGTAGGTCATAATTTTGTTATCCTTATATTGAATTGAATTGAATTGAATTTATTTATGCACCTCCAGTGAAAACATTGAAACAAAAGTTGTATAAATGTTCAATGACAATGTCAATATAACATTAATATAAACATGACATGAATTAAATTACATGTTCTACAGCGGTATACATTATAAATAACAAATAGTTATAAGTAAATTTTATGTCAAGAGTAAAACATTAAATGACTATTTACAATGACTTTGTGATCGATGGTAAAATAGAGTCAGAAATAGCAAATGTGCTAGTTGAGTCTAACTCCCGTTATCTAAAGCCTAAAATAAAGTAAAAGAAGAATACACGATGGGTTTCCAAATCCTATAAATAAGATTTGGGTATACTTTATATCCATCTAACTCCTACAAGCAAGTTTTCTTTTTGCCTCTGATGAGAGTTAAATATTGACCATGATAATTGGTCCGTCACAAATTCATTATGACATTCAAGGAATTTTTCCTCCTGGGTGGAGAGTGGCAAATGTAGATTAAATTTTGCCTAAGGAAAATAGTGCTACAGCAGGACTCGAACTGCGAACCATGTGATTCACAGTCCAGCGACGTACCACTGGTCCACAACACCCCCACAAAGAAGCAAAATCTTTATCCAAACCTCATGTACCACTTCAAGGTGTTCCTCAGGGATCCGTCATTGGCCCTTTATCATTTACTTTGTACACTTCACCACTTAAAGATATTATTGAAGCGCATGGTTTAGGTCGAATGATATATGCAGATGACACCCAAGTTTATGTTGTTTTGAAACGTGATTCCGACCATTCTGTCATTACCAAACTTGAAAGATGTATAATTATTATTATTAAACAGACAAACAGACAAACAGACAACAGACAAACAAACAGACAAACAAACAAACTCACATTAGCTATTTCATTTGGATCCGCCTTATGTTGGAGGAGGATGTTGATGATAGCTACATGACCTTGCTGTGCACCTTGATGTAATGGAGTCAAGCCATGCTGCAATCAAAACAAACAACATCATATCAAATCAAAGAAATATGGAGGGTGAATAGATATTAATAATAATTATTATAATTACATTTATAACATTTTCCACAGAGGATATAAGGCGCTGTCCCTTAGTCTAAAAATAAATTAAGAATTGTAGAGGTAAGTTTTTGGACGTTTTCGATTTTTGAAAAAGTTAAGTGAAATAACTAGCTTTTAATCTACAACACACATCAATAGTTGTTGAGAGAAATCTTATTTTTTCTGTTTTCTCTTTGTCAGGATTGCAACTTGTTTTGAGCCATCGGGTCCAATCAAAAGCAATAATGCTGTAACAACAAATGAATGATTGTACAATCATGTAATTGATGACACATCAACCCAACCAGTGAATATATGATCATAAAAACAGGTCCCTTTAACAAAGGCATCCCTCAAAAGCAAGACAACTGAATTACAATTCAAAATTTCCTTTGTGAATAGAAAACCACAAATGAAAGTATGCAGTAAAGACTGCAAAACTGAATGACAACTATTTTCAACCAATTGATAAGTTCAATTTGCTATTTGCTACAAACTGCCAATTTGTATGGATAACTGACTCTAAACTGAACAACATGTTGCCAATGTGATGTTTTAATTCCTGGTATCAAATGCAACATGGTATTAAAACTAAAATAATCAAAATGTTCAAAAATTTTGCTTATTCTGCTCTATTATCTGGTATATTTTGGGAGGGGCAGGCTCTGAATCTTTACTGAGCAAAAATTACAAAATGTGGGCATTGTCCTGGGACCCATTTCACAAAGCCTTTTTTCAATGTAAAGTGGCAAAAAGCAGTGACAAATCTGCTGATAACCAATCAGAAGCAAGGATTTCAGTAGCTTATAACAAAATTTGTCATTTGTTACTGATGACAAGTTTTGTGAAACAGGGCCCTGGATGAATTTAGATGCAAGATCATGATATGATGGTAAAAACAATACAACTGATGGATTCAAACATGATCCGATCCTTGCAATGTAAAAAATGTAAAGCGTGATCTTCAACTGACCTTAGTCTTGGCCTGGACAGCCGAACCATGCTCCAGCAGATAGGTGACGGTCTTCAGGTTGCCGTAGTGACAAGCAACGTGGAGCGGTGTGTAACCTGCCTTGGTCTGAGGGTCAATCTGGGAGCCGTTGTCCAGAAGCATGGAGACCGCTTCCAGCTGGTCCTCTTGGGCAGCCAGATGGAGAGGGGTCAGTCCGTTCTGTAAGAGGGAAAATTTCGTTTTGAATACAAATTGATTTGAGGATTTTAGTCTATATTCCATTCTTCTATAGCACACATCACAAGAGCTGTATTTAGAGGTGGTTAGTGAGATGAGGTGGGGCTCAAGTCCTGCTTGTTCACAGCCTTGGCATCAGCTCAAAACTCCCATAATATATTTTATAGATATAATTTTACATCCAATCCAGGCATGTATAAAGCGCCAATATCTAGTTGCCTAATCAAAGGCGCTGATGAGACTGAAATACTACCAAAAATGTCTGTTCAAGATTCTAACTTGGAAAGACAAAAAAGCAGTGACTAATTGTAAGAAATCTGAAATAGGTATGTCTTTAGTTGAAAGTGGATAACTGATGACAAGAGCGAAGGATTTGAGGAAGACCATTCCACAATCTCGATGCACAGGAAGTAAATGGTCAATCCCCTAGAAGAGAGTGTGTTCGAGGACTCTCAATCAGGTATCTACCTGTAGATCGCAAATTAGTTCTAGGGTTATAAATAGTCAACAAGTCTGAAGTGTACACAGGGGCATATCCATGCATTGCCTTCCATAATAATATAATCATTTCGTATTAATTTCTCTGTTTTATAGGAAGCCAGTGTAGTGCAATAAGTGTAGGGGTAATGTGGTCAAACTTTCTACCTCTTGAAAGAATATGTGTGCCGTAATTTTATGTTACACTATAAAATCTGACTTGCTTTAAAAGACATCTAGGACAAAAACAAATTGGCGAAGCCTTCAGAACTGCAGATCTATAATACATACCTTAGACTGGATGTTGGGCTTGGCGCCACGCTCCAGGAGGAGGGCTAGCATCTCAGTGTGGCCCTCCTGGGCTGCAAGATGAATGGGGCTGATCCCCTGTTTGGTCATAGCATTAGCATCGGCACCGTACTCCAGCAGAGTGGTGGCTACATCCATCTGGTTCTTCTTGGAGGCGATGTGCAGAGGAGTGAATCCATTCTACGAGGAGAGGTAGGTAATAATAATAATAATAATTAAAAAACGGTGCTCATAAAGCGCTTACCACCGAAGCGTTATAACAAACAAAATACAATGATAAACAATTACATATCAAACAAACCATAAAAGTGCAAATAAACCTTCAAATTACAATACATATGAAATATACATTAATGTGAACAGAGTAAGTTAATTAACAAAAGCAATTTTGAATAAATGTGTCTTAAGACAAGTTATGAATTGGAGTTTGGAATATGAGTTTATGGAGTTTGGTACAATTTTCCACCTATGTTGTGGTTGTGTTTCTTATCGTGTCATTGATATTTTTTACTGTTCAATTCTATATATATAATATGTTTGTGTAGCAGAATGGTGGCTAAATCCATCTGGTTCTTCTCGGAGGCGATGTGCAGAGGAGTGAATCCGTTCTACGATGAGAGAGAGGTACATTAAGTATGGAGTTTGGTTTAATAGGGAAATGGTCTTTTTGTTGTGGTTGTGTTTCTTATATGGGCCTAGATGTCTTTACTGTTTAATTCTCAATAGAATGCAATATGTTTGTGGCATAGGAGGTAAGCTATGTTTGTACAGAGCCAGAAGGGTATTAACTGTGTGCTAAAGGCTCTTTGACATGCTGCAGGTAGAGGTTTATAAATTACATATACATAGCCTCGTGTTGTTTCGGGGTATTATAGCTATTTCTTATGAGGCAAGATATCCACTGTGATTTCGGAAGGTACAGATTGTGTGAAGTTGTTTGGTGTAAAGTACAGTCATGTAGTTGGCCCATTCATAGGGTGTAGAAAATGGGAGAAGAGTCTATTGTGAGACAATGTCTGGAGCTTCATTGAATGCGCCTGCACAAGGTGACTACTGTGATATCTTTGGTAGATGCTCTGAGAGGCCGGAGGGGCTATTGTCCTAGAGGTTAACAGTTACTTCCTCTGAAGAATAATTGATGATGATGTTGCTGGAACACATGTAGTTGTCAAAGTTGGAGTTGAAAATGTTGTTAGTTGATGAAAATGAAAATGATGATGTTGTTAATACTGATGGTGTTGAAATATGTAAAGAGTTGGAATTGAAAATGTT
Source organism: Strongylocentrotus droebachiensis (assembly GCA_035222895.1). Classification (NCBI taxonomy): domain Eukaryota; kingdom Metazoa; phylum Echinodermata; class Echinoidea; order Camarodonta; family Strongylocentrotidae; genus Strongylocentrotus; species Strongylocentrotus droebachiensis. The sequence continues at coordinate 86,102 of JAVYIG010006159.1, forward strand.
GATCATGAAAAATTGATGCAAATGATGTTGTTGACACTGATGGTGTTGCTTGATTGTTGTAGTAGCTATTGGTAATGCTTAAACTTATAAAAGTTTGACTTGTAAGTGTGTTTTTGTGGATTATTGCGGCTGAGTAGTTGTCAATATTGACGAGGTGGTTGCAGTTGTAGTTGATGTTGTTAATGTTGTATTTCTTGGTGTTGGGTGCTTGACTGGAGTCATATCTAGATTATTTATTAATAACATTTTATTTGTCAGGTTTTTATGGGTTATTGCAGCTAAGTAGTTGTTGATATTGTCAGAGTTGTTGCAGTTGTAGTTGATGTTGTTGATACACTTGTAGGTATGTTATGGGTTGTTGCAGCTGAGTAGCTGTTGATATTGTCAGGGTTTTTGCAATTGCAGTTGATGTTGTTAATGTTGTATTTCTGGGTGTTGGGTGCTTGACTGGAGTCATTACTAGATTAGTTATACAAGTTTGACTTGTAAGTATTTTTAAGGGGTTCAGCAGCTGAGTAGTTGTTGGTATTGTCAGAGTTGTTGCAGTTGTAGTTGGTGATGTTGCTGGTGTTGTAAGCCACTTTACCTTAGCAGTCTTGTGTGGTGAGGCACCCTGGTCCAGGAGCAGCATTGCAACCTTGACGTTGTCATAGTGAGCGGCGATGTGAAGTGGGGTCAGACCATTCTACACAGGAACAAAATGAAAAATGAAAAAGTCATTTAAACAATCAGAACCCATACTCTCACAAGCATAGTCATGGCATTGGATCGTTACACAGAATCATTGTAATGAAAGGCGCACATGTGTTTGTTTATGAACATATGCGTTGTAAAAGAATGACACACAACAATTTTTTAAACAACAATGATGGCAAATGGCTGATTAACTGCATCTCTCAAAAACTATACATATATCTTGTGACTATCATCACAGTGACAACTGTATTTCTTTTCTTTTCTTTTGACCTATGCTAATTTGAATTCAGTACCTGATAAAAGTCATGATATAATACTCTTTCACAGATTGTACAAGACATGGTGCTGCCACGATTGTTCCGCAGTAATTCTATACCTATACTATACCTTACCTTGATCCTAACCCTAACCCTAAACCTAAACCGAACTTTAAGCTCAACTGCAACCCTATACTTTTTGTCTAAACAAAGCTCACTCCGTCCATTTTTACGGAAGCAATGGTCCGGATCACCAATTCACATGATTCTTACCTGTGCAGTCGCATCAGGGCTAGCGTAACGACTGAGCAGGAGTTGGGCCACATCATAGCGACCATACTTGGCTGCCACATGAAGAGGAGTGAAGTCTTTCTGCAAGGGGGTAGTGAAAAACAGATATGATGATGAATAGGAATATCCACTCCCGCCACCCATCCTCTCCAACCAGCGCTATAGTTCTCCTTAGAACTATAAGCTAAGAAAGATAACCAACAGTCCTTTTCAAGACTACACCAACAGTCCTTTTCAGGACTACACACACTCAAGAAATAAATATTATCGAGAGTCCTTTTCAGGACTTCCCAACCCTCCCTCTCTCTCTCACATGGTGCACCCGCAAGCCTACTGTATGAATAGGAATATGTTATAACACAAACATGTACTTTTCATAAATATTTAAAATGAGGAGTATAAAGAGTGAAAGACATAGATGGTGAATTAAAATGGAGTTGGTTGAGATTTCAATGTATTTGGCTTTCTGTTTGCCAAACTTATTTTCTATCACATAGTTTTCAAGTTTGTATGAGCTTTACAGGTGGTGTGCTACTTATAGCACTGACATTTTAAAAATATTGAAAACAAGATGTTGTGTGCATTGGTGTGATTTGACTTTAGGGAAGCACCTGAAGCAATACCACTATATTATCACGTTGATTAGATTGCACATTATTTATATTATTGAAGTGAAAAGATAAAGACAGTCCAGGGGAGTGTTTCACGAAGACTAAGATCATTTTTAGGTTGGACTTAAATATGGCAGGCCATTAATGCCACTGTTTGCTTTCACCATTATGAATTACCAAAAAATATAAATGCTGTAGATCTGTGTCCATGATTTGTACGTCTCTTGACAGACAAATGCCAGTAAATGGTGAGAGCAAACCATGGCATGAGCAACCTGCCATAGTTAAGTCCAACTTAAAGTCGATCTTAGTCTTTGTGAAACACTCCCCAGGCCATCTACTCATTGGTCTTATATATAGACAACCTGTTCATAAAGATGCCTTTTCTTCTATCCCCAAGTAGTCTTGATAGGTTACGATAGGCCTGTTTTCATCAGCTCGAGATTGCCAAATATCCCGTTATTCGCAAATTATCCAGTTAATATGCGTCTCCATCAGCCCAAAGTTGCAATTAGCAGGATATTTGGTCAAGATAATTATCCCAAGATATCTTGGGCGGCTAGTTTGCAAAACATCACGCTATTTGTCCGGTGCGTTTTCACCAGCCCGAATACTCGCACTATGCGCGAACGCTGAGCAAAACATCTCAAGCTAATTTCTCGAGCTCAAGTTTCAAGTTTCGAGGTCGAGTCTCGAGCTGATGAAGAGGCGATTTGTAGCTTCAAGATTATTTCCCAAATCAGAAATAGCGGGATATTTGGCAATCTCTAACTGATGAAAACATACCTAATTTAACCAATGTCTTACCTTGGTAGTCATAGACAGCGTTGCACCGTTATCCAACAGCACCTGCGCTACATCTTCTTTGCCCTCACGTGCGGCGATGTGCAGAGCGGTGTAGAGATCCCGGGTCTGGGCATCGGGCGACGCCCCGTTGTCCAGCAGCAGTTTGACGATCTCCGCGTTGCCAAGTCGAGCGGCGATGTGGAGCGGGGTCTGGTTCTCGTGGGCACGGGCATCGACCTTAGCCCCGTTGCTCAGCAACACACGGATGACCTCGATCTGGTTGGCTCGGGCGGCCAGATGGAGAGGGGTCTCGCCACGCTATGATAGGAGGAGACGACAACAGGTTTATTATACCAACAGTAATGTTTAAAGGACATTTTATTCAATTCTCTTCTGACTACAAACATAATTCAAATAACATGATTAGCTCTCTTGAACTGTACATACAGACCACTGGGCCCCATTTCACAAAACTTATTATTATTGACAAATGACAGTTTTTGTTATAAGCTACTGAAATCCTTGCTTCTGATTGGTTATTAGTAGATTTGTCACTGAGTTTTGTCATTTGTCATTGCAAAAAGGATTTGTGACATGGGTCCCAGAATGTCAAAGATCTAGTTATCTTCAAATTACAATTATGCCTAGATTGCTGTCATTTGTGGTCTGCATATTTCTCTGTTTGCATCTCTGCTTTTTAAACTGCCAAATTGCCCTAACATAACGATAGAACTGGCAATGTATAAAAGGTATCTTGCTTTCTAACCAGGTAGCAGTAGTTTGGTGATTCAATAATGTTATTCCATCACACCAGTATATTAACTTTTATTTCAACAAAAACTTACTGATTGATTCTTGCCATCACTTGTTCACTTATTTGTTTGCTGCAAAATTTAATAATTTCATCATTTTGTTTTATTGATTTTTGTGTTTATTGTTGTAAAATAAGTTTGCTTCTGCTCTACTCTATTTCTTCCATGACCCAGAAGAGGCCATTTAAGAAATAAAAATTATTGTCATTGTCATCCCAGTAAACGCAAATTTTCCTATAAAGTCAAAGCCAGCATTATTACGGCAAAATAAATAGCACTTGGCCTAGTATTAACACCTACCACGTTGGTCTCGTCGACGCCTCCGCCATTTTTGATGAGGTACATCACAATGTTGATATTGCCCATGAAGGCGGCAACATGCAGTGGAGTAAGGCCAGACTGTTGGGGTGCAAACAAACAAACAAACATACCAAACACGGAAGTGGGTGGGTGGGACTTATCCAAAAATGAGGGAGGCAAGTATATAACAAATAATGTAATATATATAAATTATGCACTCGGCTTTGTAACTCTATTGGATGGTCTAAAAATGTATTTGTTAATCAGATGAATTTCGAATTATATGTAAACTAAAGGTGGATTCATCCATTCCTAGCAACGGGGAGTTATAACAGCCCTAATAGAGGGATATGAATTCTATCAAAACTATATAAAAGGGAAGTATATACAATATGGGTAGAACTCTGGGGTTTCACACTCTTATATAGATCAATGTTTAAATACTTATGTTAGTCTCAACAAATCATAATATTAATTTAATATTCTAATAATCTAGGAAACATGGTATTGCATAGATATGTGAAAAATGAAAGAAATTTTGTCAGTAGCTAATTCACTCAAAAGATAGACATTCTATATAAAAAATCACTTCAATAATTGGCAGAGGTAAAATCTCTTTACACAATTATTACATCATGCAAATTGGAAATGAACAATATAGACCTACATGTACATTTCTACCTCCCAACCGGTACATCGCTTTTGATCAAAAACTTTTAAAAGCCTTTGAAAAAAATGGTGCATTATAATATGCCCCCCTCTAAAAAAAAAATAATAATAATAAACACCACCCAAAAATGATGCCAAATTTTCTGGCAATAGCACACCTCTCAAGACGACAAACTTTTCATCCACTTTAATTACTAATGCCCTTGCGTTAAGATTATTAATATTATTATCGGGGGAAGCGGGTATTTGACCCCTTTGACCTGGTGATGAGCATAACTACTGGCTCTCCACTGAAAAAGGGGAATCTCTCTTGTACACTACAGGTCTTGAGCATATGTTCTTGAGTGGATTTGGCACCTTACAAAATTAGGAGTACAGGGTATATTTTGTGTTGTCTGACAACATCATTTACAGGTTTAAAAAAAGGGGATTTTGAGAGGTTATAGTTTAGGTTTAAATGCCCATAATTGGTATCATTCCTCAAAAATTGGTATGACTGGGAGCTACATGTATGGCAGTGGGCTGCCCCCAGGAACTATCCAAATGGTTTCATTGGTCCCCGATGTTTCATGTATTTCATATATTTCATGTATGTTCAATGAAACAATGAGACATGAACCCTTGACCCTCAGATACGAGAGTTCACTGATGAACTTACCTCAGTGACGGCCTGGACCGAAGCACCATACTTCAGCAGAAGTTCAATGACTTTGACTCGGTTCTTCTTGCAAGCGATATGCAGGGGAGTGAATCCATTCTGTAGAAAAAAATCAAAGAATTCTGATGACGGAACTCAGGGAAATTGTTCAGAAATCTATGTGTTGTGTTTGTCATGTAGTATAATTGACTTTTATTCCGGCAAAATGTCAAGAACATATCAACTGGACCAACAATTATTAGTATATCTGGGACTACATATTCTATTGATAAGCTTTATTGGTCAATTTCTATGTTCTTACCTTGCTTATATGTAGTATACTGTTAATGAACCAGGACAGATACAGGTACAACTTTATGTACATACATGTATGGGGCTACACATTCTATTTACATGACTGATCGGCAAAATTCTTGCAATGCTTATACCCTAAGTCAGCGATAAAATATTTTACTTTTTAAAGCTATGATTATAAATGTTCTTATATATACGTTTACATATTCCATCAAATTCAGCATCAGGGCCTGGTTTCACGGACATCCCTTGAAATGCATTTATTAAAATTAACACGCATTTCAGTGGGATGTTGACAAACTTATTCTTATGACGGTTCTGTGAAATGATGCCCAGATTTTTACCTTTTTCATACATTTCATATGATTCAGTGAAAATTAGTTTTCATCATCATCTGATACTAATCATACAACATATGACAGGAACAGCAGCATTTTTCTTTTAATGTGCTGTAATGGTCAGATTGTCCTTGATGAAGTGACTTACCAGTGCTCTTGCCGATGGGTTGGCCTTGCGGTCAAGCAGCAGTTTGGCCACTTTGTGGTGTCCACAGTGAGCAGCAACGTGCAGAGGGGTCAAGTAGTCCTGAATGGTCAATCACAAAATAGCTCATTAGAGGTTACAGTTACAACATAACTTGTGAATGGTCAATCTTAAAATAGCTATTAGAGGTTACAATTATAACATAACTTGTGAACGGTCAATCTTAAAATAGCTTACTAGAGGTTGCCATTACAACGTAACTTGTAAAAGGTCAATCACAAGATAGCTTATTACAGGTGACAAGTTCAACAGATACTTGTGAAGACGTGTCAATAAGGAGTAATGATAGACACTTTTTCATAATCTCTCTTATCTACATGCTTTTATATGTTCCTCCTATACCTCTCGAGAGACCTCTTTTAACATTTTTAAAAACATTCTATTGAAATATCAACTTTCCTACAGCCATATTTCTGACGGGATTTTTTTTTTTTTTTTTTTTTGTATTTATTTGGTTTTTAATTTAAAAAAAAAAACATTTCATCCGCAGTTATTCTCAAGGTTTCAAGAGCCTCTTTACAGATTTTACGAGTTCCTTAGGTTTCCGGTGTGAATTCCTATACACTGTCTGATTTTTTCCTACTGTCAAATGACAAGAGCAGAGTATCATATACATTACGCTTGAATAGGACAGCAAGTTGTATGTAAATCAGGCAGCTGTCGAACCATTGTTTCCTGACTGACTATAGCGCTTAGAGACTTCGGCGGTAAGCGCTTTACAAGCACCGTTTTTAATTATTATTATTATTATTATTATTATTATTATTATTATTATTATTGCTAGTTGTGCCTCATTTGTGGACAATTTTTTTATTTATTTTTTTTTATCAGAAGATTTTTGGTGTTCTGTTATTTGGACTTGAAAGGTTGTGGCCTGTGGGTTATCATCTTATTTTGCTGAGAGAGAAATGCAAAATGGAAACTTACGACGGTGACATCATCGACTGGGGCGTGGTGGTAGAGCAGAAGCCTGGCACTGTCCACGTGATCTCCCTGGGCGGCCATGTGCAACGGGGCAAGTCCATTCTGTGAAGAGGGGAGGTCATCATCAAATAGTAATCACAATATAATAAAGGATACAGTAAAACCTGTTTATAAAGACCACCGAAGGGAGACAAGAAAAGTGGTCTTTATAGGCAGGTGGTCTCTATGTACAGGTTCCTTTAGTTCATGTTTCAATTAGAAACCATTTTCAAGGGAAACAAAAAATGTGGTCTTTGTAGACAGGTGGTCACTAAAGCAGGTTTGACTATATTTACAGTTAACAACTCAATTATTAATACCCCTTGTAAATTGGATAGATTTTGTGTGAGTGTTTGTTTTTCATAAGAGTGAAAGGTGGGCTGGTTTAATTAGGGCCTTTATTCAATACTTTTAGATGCAAGCTCAAATATGTTGCATTCTTAAGAAACGTAAATCAGAAAAATTTAGTTTTTCATATACTTATTACAAAACTTGGTAAGTTTAAACTTCCAAAACAACTTTTACCAATATCATGATACACCTTTTATAATCACGTGTATGTAAACCAAAATATGCTTGCATTAGAAATGAGGATTGAATTGTAAGGAGTGAAAGAGTGACTACTATAAGCTCACTTTTGTCTTAGCCGAGATTGGTGCTCCTCTCTCAAGCAGCTGATCCACGCACTGCTCATGTCCACTGCGTCCAGAGCAATGGAGGGGAGTGAGACCATCCTATACAAAGAAATGATCACCACTCAAATACTGAATACAAATTGCACATCTTGATTGCTATTACTGAATGCCAAATGCTAACACAATAATTGAAAGACAACTCAACATTACAATTGGAGGGGGGAAATGGTCCTTCATATTAAGAATACATGAATTGTGATTTCACCTCAGGACTAAACAATTTAATCTTTATAAGTAAATGATCAAAACTACAAGTAAATATGATTTTCAAAAAACAGGATTAAAGTATCACTGATTCTTTACAATTGATTGGATTTCTTATAATGGCAGGGAGTCAGGCCTCACTATTCAACTTTGGCAGAATCAACATCTTTTTTGTTCTCGTCAAGCATGAAATGTTCACTTATTACATGCACTTACTACAGATGACAATATATCATCATACATCTCTACTATAAACTGCATTATTTTGCCTGTAAATACTTGAGAAGATCATATTTTATATCCAACTGGTCTTGGCAGAAAGTGATTTATTAATTCCAATGATTTAAATTTTTGAAAAGAGTGGTTGGGGGAGAACAGCAATGGAGTAACATTAGGTTTTGAGTCTTACCCTGGTCTTAGCATCGATGCGCGCCCCTCGGTCCAGGAGTGTGTTGACCATATTGACACGCCCCCACTTGGCTGCAACGTGAAGGGGTGTGATATGGTTCTGAAACAAGGAGAGAACAAGAATATCAACATGAAAGTCCTCTTGGTTCATAATTGTTATTTAAAAAAAATCATTATTGCACTAGAAACTTGATTTTATCATCATACTTTACAAGTGGCATACATGGAAAGAAAAACGCCAGGTTCAATAATATAAGAAAATATATAACTATCCCTTATTACCCAGTTGTATACTACATGTATGTATACAAAGGTGTGGTCGGGAGGGGGGCATGTACCCTCCCCTTTTAATCTGTCAATGTCTTTAACAACAAGTTTGACTGTGAATTAAAAAAAAAAAAACATTTATACACGTTTGAAAACCTCATTATAAGAAGAGAAGTAGAGGAACAGAAAAAAATGATCATAAAGTGATCAAAAGTTCTGTGAAACATACAAAATGTCTCAAATTAAAAATAAAGGGGTGAAAGTTCTGGTATTTACCCTGGCAGCATGGTCCACCGAAGCTCCCTTTTGGAGGAGGAGTGTCGCTACATTGACGTGTCCATAGTGAGCAGCTATGTGCAGTGGGGTAAAACCACTCTGTGAGGGGAAAGAAAAGAGAATCATTTTGGGGGTTGAGTAAAATTCATAGAATTTGAGATGAACAGTATAACTACGATCATTTCAAAAGATCATGGGAGAAATAATTTTCATCATATCGTAGTTTCTTTTCTGCTGTTAGTGTAATGAAGCCCCTGTATACTCCTTCTCTACCCTCTCCCCCCCCCCCCCAAAAAAAGCCCTATTTTAACCCTGAAGTAACTTGACATAAGCCCTTCATACCACTGTATTTTCCTTCCCTGTTATTAATTTTTTTATATCAAATCATACATTTCAAGAGCCCTAGCCCCCCCCCCCAAAAAAAAAATTTATATTTATATATATATATATTAATAAGAATAAGAATAAGAATAATAATAATAATAATAAATAAATAAATAAATTTAAAAAAGAAAAAAAAAATATATATTATTTTTTTATTTTTTTATTATATATATATATATATATATTTTAAATTAAAAAATAATAGATAAAATAAAATCCCATCATACCTTAGATGGCACATCCGGGTTGTGTCCATTTTGTAGAAGCAGAGAGGCAGCCTTGGTGTCGTCCTTACGGGCAGCGATGTGCAGGGCGGGCAGCCGGGTCTTACCTGCACGGTCGTTCTCCAGTAGAACGGCGACGACCTTGTCATGTCCTTGCTGCAGGGCGACCGCCAGCGGTGTAAACCCATCCTAGGAAAAGAAAGATACAAGGTGTCCGGTGTTTAAATCAAGTCATATATGGTCAGAATGTTTTAATCGTAGGTTGATCTAATCCAGTTGAGCTTAGATATTAAATGAGGTACGTTTTTGAATGTCACTGATTTCGGACAATCTAAATCTCTTTTCTTTATTAATATCTCATGCTTGAACTCAAATTCATTTACACTTCATGGACTGATCTAAAATTAAGAATAACTTTAAATAAATGATACATTAATGTCTTTTGAAGAAAGAAATATATAAAAAGGAAATTTTAGTAAATAAAAGGCTTTTATAGAAGTATTTTAGTCTCTATATCCTAAAACCAAAGTTGACAAAGGTTGTAATACTTTGCATACTTTTGGTAAAAATAGATTTATGATTTAAGGTAATTTAACCCCCATCATTCTTCTACATTTTCTGGTCAAAATACAGCGCTAAAGACCTATATTCAGAATTAAAATTATTTAATTTAAACAAACCTAACCACTGAAGGATCCGCACATTTTCAATGTAATCAAACAATCAATCAAATCTAAAATAAGCAATATTATCATCCATTTATATATTACATTGCCATATATCATGCAAGCCTTCAATTAATGCCAACATGTACTTTTATCATTGTTCTATCATTCAAAAAGTTAGCAATGTCTAATAATTCTTACAATTCAACACTCTTCATGCGTAGTATTGGTAAACTGCTGGTTAACGTCATACTTAACGTCATAATTACGGTACTTAATACTAAAATCATTTTACAGTGTTTTTCATTCAATTTATTGTCAATGTTAGCATGCACAGATCACACATGGGTCTTTACACAGCATTCCTAAGATCGTATCCTAGTATCGATGTTAGTAATTTATCATGCATGATGATGATGAAGTGAAAACGTTAAGAACACACCAGAATTGTTAGAAAATCATGAAACTCATGCAGCTCACTGGGTTAAAAAAAAAATGTTTAGATGACAATTAAGATAAACAGGCATTCATGCTGTAATCAACACGTCAACATGTGGCATTCCATAGTATCTGCAGCATTGTCCCACTGTCTTTACAAGTGATTTTGCCCCCATCGAGCTCATTTCTTTCTTACAAACTTTAATCTTGGTTTAATTACCGGTAGTCGTTTTAAATTGCATTTGGGAGAAAATGAAAGTGGCCATCCTATAACTCATTTTTCGCTTGAAAGTCTACAATAGTTAAAGCATTTAATCTTCATACTTGTACAGTTGTATTAAAAAAATATTCATTTTTTTTTTTAGTCTAAACTACCGATATTGAACGGTAAATGCAGATTTACAGAGTTACATCTACCAATGCATCACAAGTGGAAAGTAGCGGGGACAGTGCTGCAGGCATTCTATAAAAAAAAGAGACAAGTCAACGGTGCCATTTGACTAAAACTGCCGGCACACGGTTAAAAGTACTGATTTCACCTGATACCTTTGCATCATAGTCAAAATGAACGTTCTTAGGCGGGTCCTGATGTGTGATAAGTCAGAGAATTCATTCCATACAGTGGGTAAAAATTGTGACAGGGCTGAGGGGGATACCCCCACAACTTTATAGAGCCCCCTTGCATTAAAATTGTGCTAAATTATTTTGAATCCAAATTCCTCCATCGTGACCAAACTGAATTAAAATGGTTAAAACAGGCTTATCCTGTTTGTGCCAGCACTGTTGGGGGCTCAGGGTGAATCGCCCCTGAAATTCTATTTTTTTTAAACAGCCCCCTTTCAAATGAAAATAATGTCACTGGGGCATAATTCATTAAAAAATTCATCGAACCAAGTATCCATTTGGGCTGAAAAGCAGCCAACATAAAAGGAAATTATTCTTTGAACTGTTGAAGATTATGTTCTACGTCAAGAGGTGAATTTTTTTATATTTCTTTGGGGCACGTTTGGAGAAGATTGTGCAATTTCAAATTCAAACACTGCAAACCAAATGCACACATCCCTCATTCCTGTTTCACAATGCATGTGAAATGGCTGTCATGGCTTTACAATGCAATATTTCATTTTTTAACAATTCTATGTTTTATAATCTTTTATTAAAACATATTATCATATAGATTACAGGATTTAATTTTGTAATCAATATCTTTTTTTCAAAGACTATCATACTACCACATGTCCTGAAGGATAAAAATACAGGATTAAATTTGAGATCATTTTCTTTTTTAAATAGTTACTTTATGCTTCTTGAACATGATCTTTGTGTTAAAATTTGTAACATTATGCAGATAAAATGATGTGGAAAAAAATTACACAACAGAGGACTACACCCCCCCCCCTCTTTCATCAACTAAATTCCTCATGTACCATCTAGTGATAAAATATTTTTGCTCTCTAAATATCACCTAAAATACAAACTCCTCTTATTCCTATTAAATAGCAAAGATGTTAACTGTCTCTGGAAAGGGATAGTTTACATTATAAACATGATTGTATACTTTAAATGAAATTTAAGGATTTTGTACAATTCGTTTATTTTTCTAATTTTTGATTAATACTTAAGTCTACCAGTTAATTAAAAAAAACTACCTGATACAACAAACAGGAAACAGAATGTTAACAGAAAACTGCAAAACAAAAGTGGTGTGAAAACATACTGCAAAAACACAACAACAAGAACAAAAAGATGAGATTACAAACAAGAAAACGTGCTATACGCCATCAATATACACACAAAACGTGTAAATACAAAACAACTGAAAACATTAAAAGACAAAATGAAGAGAAATGAATGACTGTTTGATGAAGTGGACATGCATGGTTAGAGTGCAGATATTTTACGAGGAAAAATAATTTAAGTTAGGAAGTGAAATTCTAATGCAGAATGGCAGAAGCGCAGTATGCAGTAGCAAGAAAGGTTGTAGAGGTCTGTGATTGTTTAATCTTTGGGAAAAGTGCATTTCTGAGTACCGATAGTCTAATATCTTAAAGCTTTATAATTGTGAAATTTTGACTCAGATAATGTCCCATTATCAGGCTAGTCTGGTGGCCAAAAATATGAGGAAAGCTGTTAATATCAACTTGAACTTTAATAACACGATTAAGCTTTCTTTGAGCTCTCTGGATAATGTCATCATTTTAGGTAAAGGTCGTCTTAGTTTGCGGCTGTTCGATATCAGTAACCTCCTAAAATGGCAAACATAATCTCACCAATCTATACATTCAAAGATAATCTATATTCAATGGCTTGTTTCAGGCATCTTTAAATCTGTAATTAATATCATTACACAAATTGATTTATTTAATAATCAGAAAGGTAATGAATCATGGTTTTACAAAGAATGATGATTCATTTTTGTAAATGTTATGACTTGTTTTTAATGTTCAAGATAAATAATAAAACATACAAAAAATGTTTTAAATGTGTACACTAATTACATGACTATTTCATATAGTTATTAAGGGGCTATTGTAAAATAAAATGTTGAATAATAATCATGATAATAAAGGGATAAAAAATAGAAATACAAATAACAACAAAGGTCTAATCTGCTTCATGTGTTTCTTCCTAATGCTGATGAAATCACTATCTGATCCTCAAATTGGCTGTTCTAGACACAAATGAAATATCACTGATACAACTTTAGCTCTGAATCACACTAATCATGCGTTGCAGGCAGGTCACCTTCTCACAATATCGCACAACATAATCAGAAGAAAAGAAAAATCTAATAAAATACATAGAATTCTCTCCTAGATGAACAGAGAAAAAGAGATAAAAAAGTAAAAAATAAAACACACAAAATAAACCATAAAATATACAACTACCACACACAGATGCAGAACCATAGACAAACTAAAAGACGAGTGAAATTCAGTTGGCAAAGCCCGTCTCAACAGTGAGTTGATCGGTGCCGAAAGTGAAGGTATGGAGGGAAAAATATAAGAAGACTCTTGAAACCAAACAAAATGGCGGTCTCACCTCCGATTTATTCGGATACTGGGGTCGTGAGTGTTGCAAGAGCGTTTCCACGACAATATCGTGACCCTGTTGGGTCGCGACATCAAGCGGCAAAAACCCATCCTACACTCACCATGCAATCCATTAAAAAAATACAAAAAGACATGGGGAAAAAATGGACAAAAATATGGATATATGAGTTCAAGCTTATGACCTTCTAGAACATAGAAATTATTTAGCTCTCACACATTCATTCACATGATTTCTTAGACTAGAGGCTTTCCAAAATCTTTCCATTCCAGTTGTTTGAAAGAGAAGCATATTTGAGCCATGCATAACTCAGCATTATTGATTTGTTACATACTATCAAAAGCAGCCAAATTCACACACACTCAATCAGTGCTTAGCAACACTAATTACACTATACAAAAAGAGATATCTAAAGGTACAACTATTGATGGTTTTCTCCCCTCTGCAACCTAACCCCCCCCCCCCCCCCCAATTCATAAGAATTTCAATTTAATACCTATCATGAACCATTTTTGAAAAGTTTAAAAAGCGTACGGTAAGTCATTGTAATTTTGCATAATATGTACACCTATTTCCCTATGAATTATCAAAACTTCATCCAAAAGGGATTTACAATTTTCTTTCTTGAAACATGTTTTTGTGATTATTCCAGAAGGATCTTTTTCCTCCATTTTTCTTAGTTAAATGCAACATAAATTGGTTGCTATGTAACAGAGTGTTTCAAATCAGAGGCGTGGAAATCACATTTTTAACCCGATCTCGTTCTATTTTCAGTCTGTAACTGCTACTTATATCATGGGCCTACTAAGAATGCTTATATCATTTCATTTTCCCCAGCAGAAATGATTCAGAATCAGTTTCGTTTTGGTAGTCTTCTATGGAAAAAGGGAGAAGAAGAGCTACGAGTATTCAACATTTTGACTTTCTGATTTGAGGTGTTCAACAGAAAATTTGTTCCACCAATTCAAACAAAAGAATCTTTTTATTCTTATTTTATGAAATTGATGTCTGTCTCCCCAAACATTGTTTTCTCTGAATATTTCTACTGTCAAGAACCAGAATGATTTACTATTTATGTTACAGTATACAAGTGAACAATTGCATAGCTCAATATAGACGGCCAATTTTAATTTGATATTAGATGAGAACTTTAGAGCCGTCCCAATAGATGGGCAATACTAGTTAAATAAATGACTATTATGTGTTGTGACAATGACATTTTTAACAGATTACTTTTGTTTTTTGAGAGAAAAGAAAGAAAGAAAAACATAACATTGGACACACCTTCACAACCAACTCTCAACAACACTTGAACATGTAGTTTTTAACATCATTTCTCCACGAATATCACTTAGTTTACATCATCGTATGGTCAATATGTGAACATTGTTTTGGGGCTTCTTTTTAAAGTACAAATCAAAATCTTACTAATCAAATTGATAGACTAAATGCAAATCTTAAGTAGAATATTTTAAGATAACAATGTAATTTTTGAATAATGTGTCTCAGAATCTACATTAAAGTCAGCTTTTACAGACATTGAGAAACTGAATTAAAAGAAATTACTGATTCCAAACTGATCAAAGAATGTGTGTGAAAATATTATAATTCTACAATCTCATTCCTCTCTGTCAGAAGAATTCATGATGTAACAGAAAAATGTACAAATGAGGGTCTCTCCGTAGACACAGATAAATGTTCACACAATGAACAACTCTACACAAACAAACATAATTTAAATTACACTATTTCTCATGAGAAAACATACAAAAACCTACAAAAACATCAAGGAATGGAAATGAAAATGTAGAAGGATCAATGTAACCCCAAAACTTATCCTCATACAACTTTAAAGACATCTATTCTTCTGATTTTCCATATTAGTTTATTTTTTTAATGTATCCTTTGAAATAAAAAGTCTTCTTTTCATTTAATTTTAGAGAAAATGGCGACTAATCTGTAATTCTGACCAAAAAAGGTGCATATCACTAAATCTCTCTTTTTCACTTCAATACAAAGTTACAAATTTGCAGTTGGACTAAAATGGAATAACATCTCTTGATAAAAATCTCTTCTCTCTTTTTCTATTTTCTTTCTTCTCTCTATCTTTAATAACGAATAATTTTAGAAAAGGGTGAAACTTTCAAAAGTTATTGCCCTCGGCCTTCCTCTCTTGCTTACTCATAATCTTGAAGATCTTTTCTCAACGTCTGTCTAGAGCCAGAAGGGTGTTAACTCTCGTACCCCTGCAAAGAGTTAACACCCTTCTGGCTCCCGATGAACAAGATCTTTAAATGAAGCTTCTTTTTCGGTAGGAATCCTACGCAAGCCTCGAGCTCTATCATGCTCATCTACGAGATATAATCGGTGATTAGCCCTGCCAGACACTCCCTAATCAAGTTGGGTGCATCGATATTTTTTTTCTTGAGCCCAAAGTGAAAGGAATTAACGTTGGGGGACATGACTTGGGTTGGCTTTATACAGCTGCGTAGAAGTTTGTTTTTAATAGTAACACCTACTCTTTCTTGCAAACTCAACGTGGAAGGTCATTTAAAAAAACTTGATATCAACAACGAAACACATGGATGTTTTTATTTTAAAAAAGA
Source organism: Strongylocentrotus droebachiensis (assembly GCA_035222895.1). Classification (NCBI taxonomy): domain Eukaryota; kingdom Metazoa; phylum Echinodermata; class Echinoidea; order Camarodonta; family Strongylocentrotidae; genus Strongylocentrotus; species Strongylocentrotus droebachiensis. Next base: position 102,200 of record JAVYIG010006159.1, read on the forward strand.
TATTTTGAAAAGGCAGCTGCTTTCTCCGGATTAAAATAAAGTCATGAAAATTGTTCAGAAATCTGTTTATTGACTTGGTGCCAAAGAGAATAAACTGAAAATGTAATCACTTATCAAAAGAACTGAATTCAACTTGAAATAAAATGTGCTCTATATTATGCTACAGCATGTTTGAAGTGGAGAAAATAGACAAACATGGGATTTAACAGGGTAAAGTTTATCAAAGTGTACCTTTTTTTTTTACGGAACAACATAATATATTTTGTAACTTGAAAGATTGGATTATTTTAGTAGTGGACTAAAAAAATAAACATCATAAAATGACAGTGTATTTATGTGATATATTGTCGGAAAACAAAGACTGATGTTGCTCAAAAAGCGTTTTAAAAGCAAAGAGCTTCCAGACACATATTTGGTCATGCAAAGAGTTGGAGGACAGAGAGGTTTGTAAAAGAAAGAGCCAAATTTGAATGCTTTGATACGAGAGAAAAGTGCAGAGAGTGGGCTACTCGAATGATGAACTGAAGAATAGATTTGCTAAATGACAAATATTTTGTTGATGTGATGGAAAGGAGGCAAGCTTATCTGAAAAAAGATTTTGAAAAGCCTCTAGGAAAAGATTTGAAGGTGGCGATGAAAGGGTGAATTATGGTCCAAAACAAAATCAAATGATTTTTTTTTCTAAAAAAGAAAGAAGAGATGTATACAGAGAGATTCCTGCCAGTAGTAGTTTTGTTTTTTCTTCATTACTATAATTTGTATGTCTTAAAAGAAACATAAAACAGTCACAAAGTTTAATCTATTTAGGCTTTGGAAGACACACAAAGAAGGGGTAGTGTTTACATGTCAATAATTTCTGTCTAAAACTGACAAATTTAAATAAGTGTATCTATAAATCAGATTGTATTCTCTGTTACAATTTAATTTCAAATTCAAAGTAGACTCAATTGTGTTGAATGATGTTTTATATGGTAAGTAGGGATTTTCCCTTTTTACTGAGGGGTATTTCCCCTTTTTAACCTGCTCGTTGATTAAAGAGATCAACTCACTATTCAACAGCAAAACACAAATACATCAACACTCACACACATGAAACAAAACAAAATCCACATGTTGTGAACATTCAAATAATTACATAAGTTTTGTACCTTGTTTAGGACGGAAACAAAATCCTATTTTCATTATAAAACAACGATTCTTAGAGATCATATTTTATTTGAAATTAAACTTTCCCATCTTTCTAATTTACCTAAAATAATATCAATTGCAAAAGAATTGAATCATGAAATTAACAAATTAAATGAGAGTAGTTAATGATGATTACTTGCTTATTTAACATTGAGAAAAACAATTAAAAGTTTGATCAATAAAAGAAATATATATATGGTTAATGATTAAAGAAGGTAATGATATGTTTGATAATAATAATTCATTTAATGCAATTACCCGATATAAAAAAATAATCTGCTCTAATGGTTTGCATAATATGGTTTATATAATGGTCTTATAAAGACAATCATTTAATAACTTGTTAGGTATATCTTTACATATATAAAAAAAAGTTTGATAATGCAATAAAATATAATATAATGCAATAATATATTGTGCAGTATTTTAGTCTATGTAACATATCCAAAATCTATTCCTTTATCATATTAGCATTGAATATGAATCTTTTAATAACATATTAATAGTGAAAAGGGTTTGTTGATCCTGAAAATTTAAGATTAATGGGTTAGTTTCAATCAATGTTTTATGGATAATGCATGAAGGCAATTAACAATCAATGCGTATTAGAACAAGGTCATTACAAGAGCAATTAATAAAGCATTAAAACATTGTGCAAGATTCATATGGCATGACTTGCACCTGTTAAACTGTTATTAGAATTGGGATGAGAGCTTTCTAGACACAAAGCGAACGAGGAACCAATTTTCATTAGAAGCCTTCCATTAATTCCAATGCTTTCTTTTCACATGATCCTACATAATCTTTTCCTTTGATTACAAGAATTTTAGAAAGAATTTGCTTATACTTTTCCAAACCAAAACCACAGAATAATGGAGACAGTGTACCAGCAACTAACATTCACAAGTTAGCACTCTGTTTAAAGTGGACTTCCTCAGTAGTTTGAATTTAAAGCCAGCAATGGCTACACAAATTTCCTTCAGAACCATAAGGGCTTTTTGTACGGTATTTTCTACTCCTATATTTGGCTTGGAAAGGATAGGAATGGAAAGGAATACGGGTCTGATGCAAACTGATATGAAAATTTCTGAACATGGACCTGTTTCATCAAACTTGTGAACAATAGCAAGTTACGATAACTGTTATAAGCTACTGAAATCGAGGCATTTGATTGGCCGAGAGCAAATTTGTCATAGAAATAAAGCATTTGTTATTGATAACAAGTTTTATGAAACAGGACCCAGGTGCAAAAGGACCTTGTGTTTTGCTTGCGCACCTCCAATGAGTTTCAACGGATTCCTTATCAGCTAGCTAGCTAGCTCACAGCTCTCATCCCAGCATTTTGAATTTGAAAGATGCAGTTAAAAAAATTGCAGGATTGTGATTGGTCGCTTACCTCTGTTGCAAGGCTCTGATTGGCTCCGCTGGCCAGAAGGAACTTGACGACTTTGACGTGATTCTCCTGGGCGGCCATGTACAGCGGTGTGAATCCATTCTGAAAGTAAAAACGTCACAAATTATATGATTACTGCAAGATATCAATTGTAGCATATTTACAATATGATACAGAAGATATCTTACAGAGTGAAGAAGCCAATGCTTTAAGAAGGCCCTAACTTTATTTTGCTCTAAGATCTCTTTTACAGACACACATTTTTTTCAATTGGAAAAAATTTGAGAAAAAGTCTAATCTAAGAGGGGTGTAGGAATAGGCCACATACACATAGCACAACAAGTATTGAAATTCTTTGATTAAAAAATATATAAGTGATTCTTGACTTATAAACCTTTAAAAAAAATATATAAGTGGTTCTTGACTTATATATCCTCCTAAATATTGGTGTAAATTTGATTCTCAGTTAGTTAATTTACAATAACTGTGCAAACTATCACAAGACACATTACAGACATATGGCATTGTCATGAATGGCAAGCGTGCCTCCTAAGTTCACATCTTCAATGGACATTGTTGCTTTTCAGCCGGAATGACCAAAAAACTTTCAGAGCACTTGCATCCTTCTTGCATGATCATGGGTCTAGGGTATTCAATAATACAGTGGAACCTGTCTATAAAGACCACCCGAGGGAGACAAGAAAAGTGGTCTTTAAAGGCAGGTGGTCTTTATTTTCAGGTTCCTTTAGTACATGTTTCAATGAGAAACCATTATCAAGGGAATCAAAAAATGTGGTCCTTGTAGACAGGTGGTCACTAAAGCAGGTTTGACTGCAATAATAATTTTGTTTACCCAGGGAAGTCTCATATCCTTCATACCAGAATAAATGGGGCAAGGAGGGAGTTACAGTGAAATCTGTCTTAGTGGCCACCTCTCTATAAAGGCTACCTGTCTATAGTGGTCATGTATTTTGTCTCCCCCATGTCACCTTCATAGACAGGTTTGACTGTAAATGGTCTGAAAGGGTTACATGTCCAACTTAACATAGATATAGATCAACCTCCGTTTAAGAATGTACTGAGACAGTTGAGTGTCACATGAGCTAAAAGACAAAAGTCAATGGGTCAGCGACACAAAGACGTAACTCCATTTTGGCCATTTTGGCCATTTTGAGAAAAAGTGGTTTATATGTCACTGAGCACTTGGGCCTTCAGGATTTGAAGTCTATGTTTCGCTAGCCATTGACTTAGATGGGGTGTTGGGTGGAGTTAAGTCTTTGTGTTTCCTGGAAAGCCCACATTTTTATATCAAATACTCATTTTGGCAAAATATGGAGTTACGTTTTTTTGTCTCACTGAACCTTCAAAGTGTCCATAATGCATTGATATGAGTCATTCTCCATGCAAGAATAACTTAAAGGGGAGAGTCATCATGACCTGAAAGAGGCACTTGTGTCCTTTTTGCATTGACATGGGTCAAGGATGGATCCTTACATATGAGGCCAGAGAGACTCTTCTACAACAGATTAATATATCAAATCTTTCTAATCCAACATTTGAGTCCTTTTGACACTACTCAGAAGGTTGGCATAGGGGTAAAGGAAAGTTAAAAGGGAAGTCCACTCGGATATTAAGTTTTGTGTTAATAGAAACAGAAAAATGAGGGAAACAGATCAGTGAAGTTTGAGCATATTATAAACTCCCATCTCCCTGCATAAACCAATCAAAAATAATATATTTTTGAAGGTGCGATCAATCAAAAACAATTGGCAACTCTGTAACGTATCCTACAAGCTCCCCTCCCTTTGCCCTGTATTTAAAACTTGCACATTCACCCTCAATGTGATTACTGGTATTGCAAGTATGTTTTTCTACAACTCCTGTATGAAACAAATCTATTCCGTCATTAATAACTAAGAAAATGAAATGGTACGAAATTGTATGGAGAGGAGTTTGAAATGTAGGTCACACTGTTACCAATTTGTGGTTCACTGATGACAACTTCAAATATCCGTAACTTTCCTATTTTTAATTTGATGTTGCTCAAACTTTCACTTATCTGTTTCTCTTGTTTTTCTGCTTTTATTAAAACCAAATTAATGTGAGGGTGGAATTCCTCTTTGAACTTTTGAAGTTCCTAAACAACCATGGCAAAAGATCTCTACTTTTGAATAAGGTACACTGAGCTGTTCACATTGCATAATATCATATAACTGAACAGTTCCAAAATATCATCTGTTTTGGAGCCAGAAGGGTGTTAACTTTAATACACGTTGTGTGTCTGGAAAGGATGGTTGTCTAGACAATTGATGTTAAACAGCAATTTGAGGAACTTTACATCCAATATTTGATAACTCTTTTAAATACGCTCCAAATTTGATGGCAAATTTCACTTACATTGTATCATAATGTGAAAAAGGATGTCATTTAAAGACACACTGCCTTAAAGATTCCCCCCAAAAAAATGTGTTTTAAGGAAAATATTGATAAAAGAATACTATTACATCATTTGGGTTCTACTGTATGCAGAAAACCTAAATTTTGTATTCTTTTATCAATATTTGCCATGAAACACATTTGTTGGGGGGGGGGGATCTTTGTAATAATGACACTCTCTTTCACATTATGATTCAATTTAAGTGACAATTTTGGGGCTCCCAACACTTTAGAGGGGTTTTAAGGCTTATGTTGGACAAATTTAAAGTGATAAATATGTATGATCGTTAGTGCTACTTGATAGTACTATACAAGTAGTTAACACCCTTCTGGTTACAAACAAACACTATTTTGGATTTAACTTAAAGATAAAGTTGAGTTCTGGTCATGCGATTGCATTGTGAAAGAAACGGTATGGAACTGACCAGAAAAGGTTGATCATCTAGCATATAAGAATTTGTGTGTATTGCAAGGTTCTGGAATCATCAAAATGATAAGAAATTTGGCCAAGTCTTGGTAAAGTTACAAACACTTGCACAGAAAGATGTATATGAGACTACACGAACACGTGGCGTAAAAAGCCGGCCCCCCCGATTTTTACGATGTTACATGCATATTTAGAATATGAAGGCATTTGAAGAGCCATGCTTTTCAGGGAACATGTCTTAACTGATGTTCTTCCACACTTGCATAATAAGAATGAGTAATGCTCACAAATTATTTTTCACCTCTTCCCAGAACTCAACCTTCTCTTTAACTACTGATAATATACAAAACAATGCATCAATATTACAAATACTGCCTGATGAGAGCTAGAAAGGCTTTAAATCCCCAAATAGCGATTTACATAGCGTTTTGACTCCCTTCTGGCTCTCAGCAGACAGTGAATACATGAGATAATGTGAACACTTACATATATTATACTGGTTGACAGAGGTGCATCAAGTGACTATGTTCAAACTTTCATCCAACAACGTTTAGCACAGCGTTTATATACTAATATAGACCCGTTTTTAGCATTATGATCTAAGGGTGATATCTGTATGCATGCATTGAGTGTCCCGCATTTTGCAGTAGAAATGGCTCTCTACAAATTCATTATATTTGGTTGCTCGAACAAACTTTTTTTTTCTCCAAATAAAGCCGATTACAAACAATTATTATAAATAAAAATGATGTAGATTCCTTTCATTTTAAATTAATTAAAGCTTTTTGTGTCTTCATGCCAAGAGGAAAATTTTTAGAAGTTCGCATTCAAGAAATATATTCGCAATGTTATGGCAATTTGATGATCAATTTTGTGGTATTCAGCACAATGGATGGTGTCATATTAATTATTTTGTTTAATCTGGCTCACGATCTAATTATTTAGATTATCATTTTCCTTTCCCTTCTATTTTCAAGTTTGCTTTCCCTTTTCTTATCTCCCTACTCCAGTTGCAATCAAATTACTGATATTCTTTAGTTGCTGAAAAAAATTACAGACTTTTAATTATCCGGATAATCACTATAAAAAAAATCAAAGCAATATTTAAAGCGATCATTACATAAGTAAACTGTGAATTATTAAAACACCAAAAGCTAGTGTATAAGTGAGCATAAAGCAAGCATCCTACATAAAGTGTATGTTTTGTAGGGAAGCTTTATAACTGACATAGCAGCTAAATATATTGAACTTTTTTCCACATGTTCACAAACTAGAGTCACAAACTTTTAACAATTAATATTAATAGTTACTATTGTTAACGTATTTCTACGATTCTTGAGATTAAATTTGTTTTCCTTTTGGTTACAATGTATTTGTAATATCTAAATAATCATTAAAATACAAATTGTTTTCTTGCTTTCTATCCATTTCTTTATTTCGAGCTTGATCATGACATCAAGTCATTTGCATATTTGCAGTGAGAACAATTTAAGTTAAATTTAATCGTTCTCTATACCCTACCCTCCAAAAATGTAACTCATCTGACGTTGATGTAAAAAAAAATACCATTAAACTGGCAACTTTTACAAATTGCTAAGGATGGCCATTTTTGCTGCGAGAAACTTTTGAAACTTACAAAAATTTAGTTTTGCATCCGCAGTGATTCAATAACTAAGAAATGAAGTTGAGCGAAGCTGAACCAATTACCGAACATTAAACGCACCTAAAAGTTTCGGGTTTTACAAAGTGCATTCAAAGGTGCACAACACACCATGTAAAAACGCATTGCATGCTGTATAGCGTTGCATAAAGTGACGCTCACATTTTGATGGCGTTCAAAATTTGTTGGCGCACTTAGCTATAGGTCAATTTAACCTTTAACCCTTAGTAATATCTATGAGCTGTGTTTTCTGTCCTGCATGTAAACACATTGCATGAAGTGACGCTCACATTTTTATGGCGTTTAAAATCTGTTGACGCACTTAAATAACTATTGGTCAATTTAACCTTTAACCTTTTAATATCTCTGAGCTGTGTTTTTCTGTGCTGGATGAAAGTGCAAGAAGCTGTCATGATAGACAATAGTCAATTACACCTCTCTCACCAATTTCTTTACCTGCGACTGGACATTCACATTGGCGTTGAACTCCACGAGCATGCGGACGATGTCCTCTTGACCGGCAAGCGAAGCGATGTGGAGGGCGGTGTTTCCTTTCTATGGAGTTAGAAAATGGATACGGTATGTTAAAGTGCGGAGTCCTAATAAATCAATCAATTTTGGTTCATTAATAGCAACATATACAATGTACCGTGCAGTAGTCCAAGGACCAATAATGCTTTACATACCGTAAAAATGTGCATAAAAACAGGATGATCATGTACATGTACAATTGAAATGATACAAAATAAAGTTATCATAATTGTTCATACCTCAAGCTATATACAGATTTTGCTAAATGATAGTAGATGGATGCATAACTGTAAAAGTAACTTGAAATGTTGAACCAATTATTGCAATTATTCATAATCTATAACAATATGGAGAGTAAATTATTATATTGCAAAATGTCAAAATGAGATCCATGAAGTTTTTAATAGAGTTTCAGATGAATTTGGAGTAAATCCTTTAAAATCATTGACAGGAATTAGTCAGAAATTGTTAGGAAAAGCATGATGACAGAGAATAAAAAACATTCAGACATTCTTCCAATTTAATAATATGATAATATCATAACCTAATTTTATTTTGGGAATTCTTTGTTGTCAAAAATTACCCTCTGACAACTTTGCCTGAGGTTTGTTTGTCTAAAGTGCATTACAGGAAAGAAAAATTAATTTGGAATGACTGAATGAAACTCAGTTAATTTATCAGGAAAGTTGTCTTTTGAATAATATGAGGGTTTTTTTAAAATTTCTTCATGTTCCTGTAAATATTTCCATAACATCTCTCAATGTTCTTTTTAAAATAATTTATTTCACATATTTAAAAAAAGGGTAGCCCAATCAGCATATACACTGGTTTTCGTTGGGGCCCTTTAAAGTACAAACAAACTATATCCATTCCAACAAATTTAGAAACCCGTTCTCCAGTATTTGATTATAATTCTTGTCAGATTATTGTCTAACACTTTAGCATGGTCTGCAATATTTTCTGATGAATGATGAAATACAAATTTTAAAAACAGACTACCCGTATATGAAATAATGAATGCAAATGTCAAAAGCTATACATGACAGGCTGACATTTCATAGTTCCTTTTATTAACTGGGAAGTGCTGTTGTAGATATTTGTGATTAAAAGAAAACCTACTATGGTTTTTAGAGTTCATGGAGATGAAATTAATCATACAAGCTCAAGCTTGGTAATGGAGTATGTGTGTAAAACATGCATGAACAGGTGTATTTTTCATGAATGGTACATGTGCATCAGGTTTTTGTTGTTGTATGAATGATGATGTTCAACTATCGAATCAACTTCGAGGAAAATCTAACCTTAATAGATAACTACTCTAAAAGAAAGCAGACAAATCAGAGAAGCAGGCAGGTGAAAATTTGAACGAAACTGGACGCAAAAATCAGAAAGTGATAAAAGTTGTAACAAAAATATGTATTGATTTAAATTAGGTGGTGCCAGAAAACTTTCCAATTTGTTTCAACACACAAAATGATTTTTTTTTTAAATGTAAGAATCAAGAGGGACTTTTCTTTTCTGAGGACCTGTAAGAATATAGTACTTGTATCCATTCAATATTTTGAGTAGTGCCTCAAGTGATTAGGTACTTGGGATATCAATGATAGTTTTGTACACAAAAAATGTGAGTCGTACATGACTATGTGACAATCCACTAACTAAATTGCCATTTGAGATTCCCTTAGATTTAGTGATCCTGTATTCCAAACATTCATAACTCTTATTATTATTGATTTAATATATTTCAGTTTCTCCTATTTTTCTGCTTCCCTACAGATAAACCTATAAGAAGGGTTGGATTGCCCTTTTATATCGATGAGTATGTTAGGGCATGAACAATTCATTGCTAAATTTCAGTTATTTTGCATGGACGAACTTGAATGAAGCTATATGAACATTAAGAATTAAATTCTACAGGTCAATGGTGACATAATAATCTTTTATTCTAAAAGCCTAACAAAATAAATGTATATGTAACAAAGAGACTTTAAAGGAAGAAGCAGCAAAGGGAGGGAAAAGGTGTGTGAAATATTTTAAAAATAAGAGAGGAAGACAAAGAAAGATAGAACGAAATAAGTTCTAGAAACCCTAGTGAAAATGAGCAGGTAAATTAGCAGTAAATAAAATTAAACAAAGGAAAGAATTTAAAAAAAAAAAAAATTTAAAAGAGGGGGAACGGAGGTAAATGGAAAACGTGAAGTCTATCTCATTTTAAAAGCATGATATTAAATCAGAAGTAATGTAATAGAATTCAAACGTTTTAAAAACAACAAAAAATACTCTAACTTCTTCCAAATTCATGATGGTCTTTTTGTGATGAGTAGCGAATGATTTTTATTTTCATGATTTCTTTTTTTGCGAGATGAAAAGCCAAATCTTCAAAAGTATTTCAAAGTGGTTAAGTCTTTTACTTTCAATTTGACAGGCTGTTCTTTTGAAGGTATTTGAACCGTTGCCTCAGTTTCCTAATTAAAACATAAGAGATATGAACATCAGGCAAATGGAAATAACCATTAGTTGATTTATCTGTTGAGAGTAAAAAAGACATTATGCATTTGTGTTAAACACCCCTCTGGCTCTTAACCGGCAATCTATTAGTGTAGTATATGAGTGATGTGAAAATATAATTAGATATGAATAATTATGTTTGATAAAAGAGCCAAAATTCTGTTAATTTTGTGTTTAACAGTATATGATTTAATGCCCTTCTAGCTCTAAACAGATGTTATATTGAATGAGAATACAAGAAATATATGAAACATCTGAACAGAAACACATTAAGGTGGGGTTAATCACAATCTATGAAGAATCTGTTCTGAGAAAAACAGTTTGATTTTGCAATTTTAAACAAAATAATCTCAAATTTCATCACTTTTAGGGTGCGGTAATCATCTACATGCCAATTTGCCAAGCAGGCTCATAATTCATTTCATTTTGCCTACCTAGCAAATGCTTTAAATTCAGACCAAACATTTGACATTGAATGGCTTGCCAATTTGTCACGATGTAGACAAATTTACGTTTCTCTGCCATAAAATTTTGACAGGCGATAAAAATAGAAGAAGCGCACATCTCCTGTCACTTCCTGAAGCCAAAAATAGCCTCGCAAATCTATTCCTTGCACATCTACAGATGGATCCCTAGACTAATCCCTAGCTTGGCAACCCCCCACGACGCATCAACGATGAGCTGTAATGCTAATTTCCCCTGGGTAAGCAAAGATTTTGTTCATGAAAATTGTGGTGTAAACAAAATTGGAAATAGATTTTTTTGTTTCTGTGCTCATTAAACTATGGAAAGTGCAAAGGTAGGATATTGACTAAGTAGTAGTCCCCCGATACTTGTTTTCCTCTCATTAGACTTCATTTTCAATTATCAAAAACTTTTACAAAATCATATCTTAGCAGGCTGAAATACATTCTACTCCATTCCATTAGGTAAGATCCTTGCTGTCGGTCTTCATTATTGAAATACCAATGATAGTGATTATTCGGAATGTACATGAGTTTATAAGAACGTTTTAGTTTATGAAAAAAAATTGTCAAATTAATATTGAGACTGTGTAGGTCCCTGGAAATATTGAGAGGGGATTCATAACAAACCCACCTTTAAGGCACATAAATAAATGACTACTTACTCCACAATGACATAAAAAAAAGCATGTGACGACCTTGACAATCTACTCAATGTCACGAAAGAGGAAAAGTCAATTTATTTACCACTACAAATTAATGACAATTACACCTCAAAAATGAGTTATTGCATATCAGCTATAACAACAAGCATAGCCTTTTTCCAATTTCAAAAGGAGAACTGTTGAGCAAAAGTTCCAAGCCTGTTTCCTGACCTGGGATTCACCCCTTATTGTCCTGACACAACCCCCCCCCCCCCCCCCCCCTCCCCCCCCCCCCCCTTCCCCTTCCCCCTCTTTTACTGACATCTTAGAAACATCATGTGATTCTGGCTAAGGCCGCTAATCGTTTCCTTTCTCGGGCCAAAGCGACGATCACGCACCTCTGACAACTGACTCGGTTGGGGTGCTCCCTTTCAGGTGCCTCTCGCAGAAGGCAGAGATGAATTCGAGATTTAAAATCAACCATTCGGCATTAAGATATCAATTAATACTAATTAACAGGTTTTAATTTGAGTAATCTCTCTCATCTCGCAAAAGGCAGAGATGAATTGAGATTTAGAATCGACCATTCAGTATAAGGTCTTTGATCAATTGATAATAATTAACAGGTTTTAATTTTAGTATTCTCCCTCATCTCCAAGAAGGCAGAGATGAATTGAGATTTAGAATCAACCATTCGGTATTAAGATCTTTGATCAATTAGTACTAATTAAAAGGTTTTAATTCTAGTATTCACCCTCATCTGTCAGTTTAATGCAAAGGTTCTAAAACTTAACTACCAGGTATACATATTTTTTTAAGAGGTCTTATAACTATATATAAAAGGTCTTATCCAACCAAAGCTTTTTCAATGACTTGGAATTATCATTTGTGTGCGAGTTTTATTACACTGTCAAGTCGATGCATACCACTTTTTTTTTCTTCCAACTGGCTGTTATCAAATAAGTATTCAGTGCTAATTTGTAAATGATGTAAAATCAATTAAATCTATTCCATCTTATTAACTACATACAAATACCTAGGCGTCCTTAAAAATTAATGTCAAAATCCAGCAAAAAGATACTTTTCTCCTACATGTATATCTCTTAATTGCATAAGTGTCTTTAAATATTTCTTTGGGGTAGTTATTCATATTTTTAACATTTAGTGAATCATTTTTTTCCCTTTCAACATCCTTTCAACATTCTGTGGTAATCATATGTACTACATTAAAGAGAAAAAAGATTCTTTAAGCTCATCAGGAAACATGAAAACTTCATAAGAGCATCACATCCTGCTCAAGTATAAACTGAGGTTAATTTTTTGAAGTATGAACATGCCCATTTCTAATGCACAAAATCCTGACTCTGCCTCACATCCTGACTATGATTTAACTATGGTTAATTTCAAGTATGAACATACACCTTTTAAAATGCAACATAAGGTTTCTAATGCACAAAATCTTGACTTATCCTGACTACGCTTTAACCATGGTTAATTTCTAGTGTAAACATATGCCTTTCCTATGCAACAAAAGTTTTTGGTTCATATATAAATGTTAAAGTATCAACTGCCCCTTTCTAGCTTTTCATAAAGAAAAAAAATACACCTAATGACAACAAGCCTGATTGTTCTATCCAGACTCTTGATGCAAAATGTTTCAACTGGATTTTAAGAACACAGAAATAGCCTTGCATCATAATAAAATAGGATTATTTTCAAAGTGTGAACATGCTCCTTTCCCCCATCATCTTACCTTGGTGGCTGCGTCCACATCAGCTCCTCTCTTGAGCAGTTCAGTGACAATGTTCAGATGGCCCTCCTTAGAGCTGAGATGGAGAGCGTTCAGGCCATTCTGAAGAGAGAGAGAGAGAGAGAGAAAGAAAGGACAGTTCATTAACTTTCAAAATTATCGTCACCACATGAAAACATACAAAGTGAAATCATGAGTTCTGTATACTCATTGGTTTTTTTCAAGGTTATCACACAACACTTTTTGTACTTAAAGTTTAAACATAAAGACATATGGCCCATATTCATCAACGTTCCAAGGTCAGCTTATAACTTGTGCAGTACATAGGTATAGAGGTCTTAGATTTTGTCATCATCAACATATTGTACTTTTTCCAAAAAAATACCTCTCATGTCATTGGAAACCTAAATACAATAGCTGCTAGGCCAAATCTACCTCATATATTTTGCAATTTGTTAGGATTTTGTAAACTTTTTCTATCCTCTCAAAAAGAGATAGCAACACAGTTCACATAATGGTCAATTCAAAATCAAACGTCCTGAGATTTAAAAAGAGCATTCTCATTATATAATTGAATTCCTAAACAAAATTCTTATGAAGAATCATAAGTTACGATCATGCTAAAGTCATATTTATCCCAGACTTTAATTGAATTTGTGAATTTGGGCCAAAAAGTCTGCAGGCTTTCCCCCGCAAAGCCCAGGAAACTTTGGATATCTTGCTGGACGTGACCTTCTATCATGTCAGAACGCCTACGCTCTAACTTGGCTTATTAATGCATTAACGCTGTTTCGATTGCCATGGTTACTATAGACCAATAACACCAGTTAAAAAGTGCATGCGTTCCCAACCTCCCATTTCTGGCAAGGTTGCAAATTCATCTATGTGTTTCATACAATGCATTAAAAATTGATGAATGTTCATATTTTTAAAGACTAAAATAAAACTCTTTGAAATTCTTTGAATTCTTTGAATATTTCACAATTTTGAATGTACGCATCAATTAATTGCACTCCAAGACAATAAATAGAAGCTTGATGGTACATGAAACAAACATCTCAGGAAGGTATACATGCAGGGCTTAAATTAATCCAAGGCCACCAAGGCCATGGCCGTGGATGCCCCTTTGATTGGCCTCAATGCCCCTCTCATTGGCCTTGGAGGTTTTTTGTGCCCTTTCCAATTATTCCTGTTTGTGCTGTAATATAGGAATGTGCCCTACAGAAAAGTGGCCTTGCCCTAAAAAATTTGAAATTTAAGTCCTGTACATGTATGTATTTGATAAATTTTAATTCCTCTGTATTGTAAACAACAGCAACGTCTCGAAAGTGCTACTAAATGTACCATTACTTTGGAATACCAAAGAGATAAATACACAGGAAACAAAAGTCTCAAAAAGCTCTTAAATAATCTCTTTGGAGCAAAAAGGGGCGTTATCTCATATACTTTAACACAGACTTAATGCCCTTCCCTCTGGCTCTGCAGTGATTAACTATACATTTCATTCGTAATGTACATTAATCCAAAGCCTAAACAATCTACATGAACTACCAAAGAGCAGCATATTAATCCAGTCACTGGTAATGTGTAGACCTACATGAAACAACACTAAAAAGCTAGCTACTAAAGAGGAGTAGTTCATTTGTAATGTACATGAAACCTACTCTTACAAGTTACTACCAAATAGGAGAGTATATTCTACTCATTAGTAATTTACATGAAATGAACGTCTCGAGTTGGTCTTTGTAGACAGATGCGCTGCTATCTAGACACAGCAGATCGTCTTACGTTCCCAAATTCTCTTTCAATATTGTTAGAAGCGCTGAGAGACGGGCAAGACTCATGAAGCTAATTAAAGCTACTGATGTACAAATACAACTAGACAATCCTTTTAGCTACGATGTGTGTGTGGACGAGCAAGAGAAGAGGGGAAGAGAGAGAGAGAAGAGGAGGAGAGAGAGAAGAGGGGAAGAGAGAGAGAGGGGAAGAGAGAGAGAGGGGAAGAGAGAGAGAGGGGAAGAGAGAGAGAGGGGAAGAGAGAGAGAGGGGAGAGATATTAATTGAGAAAGTAACTGAACTATGGAGATAGGAGAGATCAAATCCAGATATTTGAATATTATAGAACGAAAGACAGAAAAGAGAGAAAGTGGAAAGAAATACATATCTTGAGGTATAAGTGACCTTAAAAAGAAAAAAAGAAAGAAAAAAAAAGAGAGATAGCAAAAGAAAGGCAGAATAGTGGCATACTCAACTTATGTATAAAAGGGAAAATAGCTTAATATAAATGAGCCAGATGAAGGGGATTTTAAGATGTCATTGCTAGTTATTGATCTATGGATTATGCATAACAAGACTAGGCTTACATACAACTACCAAATAGCTGGGACATAATAAGGATTGAAACAATATGCATGCTGTCATTACATACAATGGCTTCTGATTAATACACATTTATGTGCAAATAACCTCCCTCTAGAAAAAAAAATGCATCTGTTATTATTATTATCATTTATTATTTCATTTTAATAATAAATCTACAGCCCAGTATATGTCTCACTGTGAAATTAAAGGGATAGTAGATATACTAAATCCTCAATTAAATGCATTTTTGTGAAAACAATTTGTCTCAGGTATGACTAACAATTTTTTTTTCATGAATCGTGAGAAAACATGAAAATATTTACAGAGGAGGAAATTTGGATCAGCGAGTGCCCTTGACGTTTTGGTCAACTCTTGACAAAAAACTGTCCCACGTTCTGTTGTTTCCTTGCGCTATAATCTTACCCCATGGGAATTATCTTCTTTTATGAAAAGATTTATCTGTAGCTGTTATGATAATCAAATCACTTCATTAGCTTTGTTAAACATATATAATATACTGTGTTTCTGCAGAATATTGAAATGTGGGAAGACTATATAGCATATTGAAAATAGATATTCAATCTCCTTCAAAGGAAAACTGATCCATCAATACCGTATCATATGTAGCTTCAGTAGATTCTTTGCTCATGTTTTTCTTATTCATTTTGTATTGTGAATCTTGTGTATATCACACAGGTTCCTAGCAATTGTTTTAAGTTTGTTAAATATCTTAACTTGCTGTTGTATTGTGAATCTAATGCCACAATGTTGCCTTTGACTTCTCATTCTAAACTGACAGTTTCCATAATTATAGTCCAAGGAGTATTTTCAAGGTAAAACTGTACAAAAATATACTAATTAAATCTCTATCAACACCTACGAAAATCAACTCATGTATACTACACATGTGGCTATTAATATTGTGCACATTTTCAAGGGGCCCCCATGCATACATTAATGTTCTAATGAATGTTACCTTGGGTCATAAGTACTCGTAGATACACTTATTGCATGGTACATTACAAGCATTTGAAATTCACAATCAGCTAGTGGTGATCAATAAGTCCTAATAATAGTAACCTCCAGATATTACATAGGCACTTATGCACTAACATATTGCCACTCGCCTACTTGGGTGATTATAAAGCATGATTTATACAAAGCTATATATCCTTCCTCCTCTGCCAACATGAAATTGAGCTTTCGTCTGTTCAGGGCCAGAAGGGTGTTAACTCTGTGTTAAAGAATGTGAGTTAATGCCCTTCTGGCTCCAAACAGATGCTTTGATATTCATTCCTTGAGTTTCTTGTACAGTACTGTCTACATTTCAGAATTGATACATGTATGCATCAAAGGGTGCGTTTAAGCTTAAATTTTGAAGGCAGAATGAGCGATTTGTAACGCTCATCGTAATCGCAGTTCCACTGTGTACTGTTTATGCTCACTTCTCTGGCTTCTCCAGGCAATTCTCCCTGGGTGGCCTTAATTGGCCTTGCAGCTGGATTCGCAAACCTGCACTGTGCATGCTACGTAGACCCACTAGAGGTCAGTACGTTGACCTTATTAAAACGTGTTTACAAATTGTAAACACATCTTTTTGTGAGTTTACGATCAGCGATCGTGATCGCCGTTTTTCGGTGATTCTACAAAAGTGAGAAAGGACGCAACCGTGTTTTAAACTAAACACGTAACAGATGCCTGATTCTGGCCAGAAAAAAGTTAAGCATAAACACCCCAAAGTCTCTTGAAGATTCATATGAAGGAAAAGTAGAAGGTACTCGAACCAACTGGGAGGGGAACATTAAGACATGGAGTGGAATGACACTGCAAGAATGTACTAGGATGGCAGATAACAGAGAAGTGAGGGAAAAATATCGCAGTCAGCCTCTGAGCTGGAAGAAGATACCAGGATAGATAGTCAGATATTATTAGATAGACAGATAGACAGACTGAATGATAGATAGACATATGTTATCAGATAGATGGATAGATAGATAGACTGAAAGATAGATAGACAGATATTATTAGATTGATAGATGGACAGATAGATAGATACACCGATTCATTGATAGATAGACAGATGGATAGATAAACTTATTGATAGATAGACAGATAGTTAGATAGATGGATAGATATAATCTATACATTGTCACATTCTAGTTTTCTCCATGATTTTTCCCCTTCACATTTGAATTGACATGTGCTAATAGCTGGGTGATCAAAAATGACAATACCTGATATTAGCTTGCCATCGTCCTGAATGGTATGTATCAGAGAGATATAATGCAGCAGCTAGACGTTAATATTTACCCCCTCCTCCCTCACTGCACAGTGTCAATCTTAATGAGCTAATGGTTACTCATTGCAATAGCTGTCACAAACTATACATCAAATGTTAGCAAAATTACTTACATGTGCATGTACCTACAAATTTGAAATTATTCCTGGATGAGTAACAATCTTTAAAGTCATTGTTTAGCAATGTTTCCAGTTTTACAAATCTAAGATGCATGGCCCTATGTGTTATCAACTTGTCTGTGATATGGTTCTATTATTGAAGCTTTAAACAATTGCACTTAAAATGGTCATTAAGTGCCTCAAAAAAAGTAATTATCTTGAGTGACCGGTTTTACCATACTCATTTTCCCCCAGTAGACTGTATTGTCGGTTTTTTAAAATTTTGATTTCCAATCACAAATATTTTGATAATCAGACAGACTATTGATTCCTGACTGACCTAAAGGTTTATAATTATGATTTGCAGCATGAGTTAAATCCAGGATTTTGTTTAGAATCTTAGGCAAAGATACCCAGATCCTTTAAAGTAAAAATTGTCAAGTTAAACATTCTTTATCATTGAATCCATGATAAATATTGTAAAGAATGAAAATAAAAAATTGACATAATAGTCTTCATCATTACCACGAAAAAATCTGTACCACAACCACAGAGCTAACTAAATCCATCTGAATAATTAACCCAACAGATGTTCTGATAATCTTTTGCTAATGACAACTTAATCAGATAATTACATTAACTAGAATACTGAAACCCCACCTAGCCATGTTCACATTCAGATTTAAACAGGATTAAATTGCCGTGTTGGAGCACTGCATAGCCCTAAATCTCAAAGGTTTCAAAGGAAAAACAATGTGATTAAATCATCTAGAAATATGATATTGAAAAGATTACTTTTCAGACGAATTCGATAAAGTGAAAACAGGATAGGCCCCGCCCACAGAGCCCTGTGGAACTCCACATGTAAGAAGTAAAAAATCTTCTGGCTCTAAGGAGGACCTCTTGTTTGCATGCATTGATTGGTTGGTAAGTGCAAGAAGGGCGTTAACTCTATGCAAAGTAGTGAGTTAGCGCCCTTCTAGCTCTCGGCGAACCCCGTAAATTTGAATTCTTTTCACCGCACCTCATCGTAACATCCATCCACGATGCCTTTCAGCAGGCACGAGAAGATCTCATCCAGTATGCGCTGCTCCTCTGTCTGTCGCTCCCCCTGGTTGTTATAGATGGAGTAGAGCTCGGTGCGCGTCGTGGGAAAGCTGCACGCGGGCCGACCGTTCTTCATCTTCTGCAAAGGGTGCTTGGGCTGACGGTGGAGCAGGGTGTTAGCCCGCGAGATCTCCAGCGACGTCATCTTATTCATGGTTGTCGGTTTCTTGTTGTTTACGATACCAGAAGTGTTTGTTGATTTCTTGTTGATTACAATACCAGCAGTGTTTGTTGATTTCTTGTTTAATTCAATACTAAGTAGTGTTTGTTGGTTTCTCGTTGTTTGTGACACGAGCCGTATTTGTTGGTTGTATGCTCACGACAATCGCGACGCCGTTGATCTTTCGGTGCACGGAGCGATAAAGTTCCCGCGTGAAGTATTCAAGCAGGGTGACAAAGAAGCAAAGGAAAATCACAGCAGCAGATACAAAGGTTGCAAGCTTTGTAAGCATCAGACTTTATTAGCTCGCACATCCAAAGTGAAATTTAATGTTTTTTTGTTCTCTCTATGCACCATCCAGTGCTTAGCATCAATTAGCCAGATATTGAAACAATCCCATCCCACACACTATTACAGCAGCTTAGGCGGTATTCCAAGATATGTAATCCTCAGTAAGGCACTGTACAGGAAGAGTGGTGTGATATTTTCCATTTGTCATACAAAAAAATCCAGACATTTAAAAGGCACAACTGATTTGACAAGAGAAAAGAAAGGCACTTAATTAGGCCATCATCATGTCTTGGGTACAGAATTCTGCTAATGTTAATGGCGGTATTAACAGAAATTCTCTTTCTTTCAGATAACGCTTGTGAATATCTCTCTGAGCCTGAACAACAACGATTTATTCCATGATTTACTTCTGCTTTACTTCTCTGTTTTCATAAAACTTGTGCTGGTCGTGTTAAGGCGACCCTTCCACAGCTGTCGTTGGTGGATGGGGTGCTAACCAAAGAGTCTCAGAAGATTCCCGCTCAATTTCTACTGTCAAAACTGTTGTCAGCGGTAAAAGACAAGTGGCGGCAACCTCGCCTGATGAGAAAGCCACAATGTACAGACTTCAAGAATGCGATGAAGACGGATCTCAGATGTCCAACGGCCTTGGTTGGTATGAAAAATAGGACGTAGGTATTCAAGCAAAAATCCATTCCCAACGCTTGATTCACACACCACAAGTCACAAATTCCTCCCGTCTATCTCGAAGAATCTCTCTGAAAGTCTTTGACAAAGACTAGCTCACACACCAATGCCCGGTTATATCTTCTGTTCAAAAGCTGAATAAGCCTTCTGTGTCGGCAGTCGCATTTTCAGATCCAGATCTAGCGAATCAATCGGGATACGCCGCGACAGATTACGGAGCAGAAAGCCGGACTTGAGAGAATGTATGCGCAGACAGAGCCGCGGACAGCAAGTGACAACGATGCCTGTAATAGATCCAAGATGAAAATCGTCATGCAGCAGCTACACAGCTGAGGGTATGTACAGGTCGCTCTTGGCAAAATATTGGCTTGTTCAAATACCGTGTGAGGATTTGCAAGAGCTCTTCCTTCAAGCCTCCTGGAATGAAAGTTGTTGAAGGAGAATATTCGATGATGTCTTAGATTCGATGCACTTTTGTCTTGCAGTTTGTATAAAAACTGATTACTTTCCTCAAGTGATGATGACCTGTTCATCCCGTTTGTCCTCAATGACTGGTTACGTACGCCACGTGACGGGGGGTCAGGCCTTTGCTGATCGAGCTACAGGACTCGAGATACGTGTGTTGTCCCGATCGCCTGCGCAACAAACACTGGTTTGGCCCTCGTCTTCCCCTGCCAGCAAGATCACGCATTCCCTGCCCACATATACCCCTTCCTGTTGAGACGTACTAGGCGATGCATTGTGGGTAATAAGTCATTTCCCCCTTCCCCCACAAACTGAATCATAACGACTCTGTTCCTATGCACAACACTGCAACATAAGCACCATGTACAGTTCATGTCCTGCGCTCTCAATGACCTTTCTCACAAAGCACATCTGCACTTATCCTACCTACATTCCCCTTCTGCTGTATGTTCCCAGCGTTGGATGGAAGACGACGGCGGTCAAGTTATTGATTCGTGAGGCTAAAAACACTAACGAGTTTTGGCAATTAAACGTCGAGCAGGAGAGCTGTGCAAATAGCGCTGATGATTAGCATATATGCAGATGGACTCGCCATTAAACATGTCCCGAATTAAAAT